>CAUYQU010071870.1:0-22290 GCA_963574635.1 Cheracebus regulus | reverse complement strand
AATGGCTTCAGCCAGGCTAAATGTAATGGCTTCTCAGGCTCACAGGCTAGTGATAAGGCACTACGATTAATCAGGCCAACGCCAGGTGCAGACACCAGCCATCATTTCAATGGAATTCAAGAACCCGCCGCTCAGGGTCGCGCTGACCCTGAGAAGAAACCCCCGTCTCTAGCTGCTGGCCTTGGCTTCTGTACAAACTGCTTGCTTACTGATATTGGGAGTTTTCACTGTCTCTAACTGCTGGCCTTGGCTTCTGTACAAACTGCCTGCTTGCAAAGATCCCCAGTCGTCCCCCCCCACCGGAAAATCCCCAGCCCCCGAAAAAAGTGTTGTTTAGCATAAAAGCCCAGCTCTCCCTCAACTCGGGGCCACGGGTTGGAGAGACATGAGTCCTCCGTGGTCACTGGCAATAAAGACCCTGCAATTTGTCATACTTTTGTCTTGGTGCTGGTCTTCTTATCTCGCTAAAAATACAACAAGACTGTGCCAATTGTGGGTACGTCTATGACCGTGTGGTGTGTCCAGGCATGTGTGTTCATGTGTGAGTGTGGTGTGTATCCATCTGTGAGCGTGTGGTGGGTGTTCATGTGTGAGTGGCATGTCCATGTGTGAACATGTGGTGTGTGTTCATGAGTGTGTGGTGTGTCCATGTGTGAGCATTTGTGTGTCTGTGTGGTGTGAGTGCCTGGTGTGGGTGTGAACTGAGCATGAACTTACACGGGTGCCCGCTCTCCCTCCTGCCTGGGTGGGATCTCAGCAGCCTGGGACCTGGAGGGCGGGGCTGGGAGCAGGGCAAGGCTGTGAGCCCGGCAGGCTTCAGAGAGGAGCGCAGGCGGAGGGCCTGGGTGAGGAGCAGGAGGGCACAGGCAGGGTCCCAGGGAGACGTAGGGGGGACCCTGGTCAGAGCCAGGTGGCTGGCAAGGCCTGCGGTATCACAGCCGCTGGGGCGCGTTAGGAGGTGGGAGCACCCGGGCGCCTGCCCACTCCGGCTCCCCAGAGTCTTCTGGAACTCACGTGGCGATGGGCACGAGGAACTGGTAGGAGCCGCGAAAGAGCACGAAGGCCGCGTAGCACAGCCAGATGTGGCTTGGGTGGTGCATGTGTGACAGAAGGAAGACCAGCCCTGCCTGCGTGGCCGTGACACACGCGATGAGCAGCTTAGACCATCGCGCCCAGCGGATCTTCACGAACCCCGCAGCGAAGGACATGATGGCACCTGGGGGGTGAGGGGTGGGGCGTCATGGCGGCCCGGGGGGACATGGGGCAGGGAAAGGTGGGGGGAGCCCAGAGAAAGGAGCCACGGGGTGGGGGAGGTGGGGGGAGCCTTGGGGAAGGAGCCCTGGTTGGGGGCGGGGGGAGCCTCGGGGAAGGAGCTGTGGTCGGGGGCAGGGGGAGGTGGGGGGAGCCTCGGAGAAGGAGCTGTGGTGGGGGGCGGGGCGTGCCGGGACCCGGGCGTGCGTACCCAGCAGCGTGGAGGCGGCGTCCGCTGCGCCGTTGTAGACCCGCGCGCTGTTGGTGGCGGGGTTCACCTCGTTCCACAGGATGTGCATGTAGTAGACCACCAGGTAGTAGCCGGCGGAGTTGAAGACCCACCAGAGAGACCAGAGGCGCAGCTGCGGCCGCCGCAGGCTGTCCCCCAGCTCCCGCAGCATGCGCGCCAGCACAGAGTCCCCGCAGGCCGCCCGCAGCGCGCGCCCCAGCTTCCCGCCCGCGCCGGGGTTCATGCGCTCCAGCTCCGAGGCGGAGGCCGGGGGTTCACGCCCCGCGGCGCCGCGGTTGAAGAAGAGGCTGCGCTTGGGGCGCTTGAGGAAGAGGGCAAGGACCACGCTGAAGGTGAGGAAGGCCAGCGAGATGTAATTGAGCGTGGAGAAGGAGAGCCCGCCCGCGGTGACCAGCAGCTGGCCCAGCACGGAGCTGGTGAAGACGCCCAGCAGCACCGCAGCGCGAGAGTAGCTGGCCGCACGCTGGTAGCGCGCGGGCTGCACCAGCGAGAAGATGTAGGAGGAGTAGGCGATGCGCGCGGCCATGGTGACGCTGTAGAAGAGCTCCATGAGCTGCATGTGTGCCACGGAGCGGCCCAGCAGCAGCAGCAGCCACACCGACACGTAGCTCAGGCCCTGCAGCAGCAGCACGGGCGTGTAGCGCAGGTAGTCGGTGAGCAGGAACACGGGCACCAGCACGGCCAAGTAGGAGTAGGGCAGCACCGGCGTGATCTCGTTGGTGACCTGTGGACGGGCGAGCGTGCGCCCCACCAGGCGTCAGCAACTGTGCGGCCACGGGGGACCTGGCCCTCCCGAGGCCATCGCCGCTGACTGCCTCACTGCCTGATGTGACCCCACCCCACAACACTCCTCCGTCCCTCCCTTTCTGATCAGTCTTGGCAGCCTGGGAGCATTTGCCTGCAGAAAGCTGGCAGTGGCCACGTAAGTCATCCTTATTAACAACACTGTTGATCTCAGCTTCTCTATTTTTTTTTTCCTGAGAGGAAGTCTCGCTCTATAGCCCAGGCTGGAGTGCAGTGGCTTGATCTCATCTCACTACAACCTCCACCTCGGGTTCAATCTCTCTCCTGCCTCAGCCTCCCAAGTAGCTGAGATTACAGGCGTGCACCACCACACCAGGCTAATTTTTGTATTTTTAGTAGAGATGGGGTTTCACCATGTTGGCCAGGCTGGTCGGCAACTCCTGATCTCAGGTGATCCACCCACCCTAGCCTCCCCAAGTGCTGGGATTACAGGCGAGAGCCACCACGCCAGGCCAGCTGCTGTAACCCATACACATTAGCAGCAACACAAGCTTCCTCCATCTTCACTGGAGAGAGGCAAAAACAGAAGCCACGGAGAGGAAGGGCAGGGCCAGGAAGAGCAGGTTCATGGGAGGGACTGTGGGGAACCCGGTAGGGGGAGAAAGGCAGGCGTGAAGAAGGGCAGAGAGGGAACAGGCGTGCGGAAGGGCCGAGGGCCCTGGGGTGCGCACTCCCGTCTCACGCTTGTCCCCAGAGCAAGGTCTTCAAGGCCAGGCTCTAACCCAGGGGCAGGGAGGGGGTCAAGTGCCCCTGGAGCCACCCAGCCCCACCTCCCCCGTCACGTGTTATGTGGGAACCCAGCTCCACAGCCTTGGCCGCTGAGCTGCCGGTGGGCACTCCAGGCCTGGCTTCCATGCCTGTGACCTCAACACACAACCACCTTCCCTAGGAACTTGGGGCTGGGCATGGGGCAGGGGTGCTGTCTCCTGCAGGACCAGCTCAGTGGGCACTGCCTAGACTCTCCTCCAGGCAGGCAGCAAATGCCCTCAGCTGGCTTGGCAGGGGCCGGGGCTGCTGTGGGCACACCTGGGCACAGTCCAGAGGCAGAGGCCCCAGTCCTGTGAGTCCCAAGCCGCTGGCCCTGCCCCTCCCTGGGGACTGAGGGAGCCACCCTGTGCTTGGAGCCTCGCTGGGGCCCAGGTGCATTTTCAGCAGGTGGCTCCGCCCAGGGGCCCCATCAGACCCCACCTCCGATCTGCTGGGGGCTGGCACCAGGTGAACCAGCAGGGTCTCCCTAGACTCTGGGCCTCCCACAGGCCCCACCCAACTCAGGCCTGACCACCAGCAACCCCTCAGCCCTGTTCCTGCTGCCCCAGCTGACCTCTGCCCCTGCCAGCCACACTTCACAGGACTGAACCCTGGGTCAGCACTGAGGGCTGCCCAAGCCACGCCACCACACCAACCCAGGGCCTCTCAGCCTTGTGTGGCACACCCAAATGTGTGGCCTGATGTGCTCAGGGCCTGGCCACCGGTGACTGTGTACAGCTGGGCAATAGGACCCTGCAGCCAGGCTTGTTGGTCAGGGCCAGCATGCTGAGAAGCTTCCAAGGGGTTTGGGGGAGGCTACCCAGAGGCCCCACCTGAGGCCACCCTGAGGTCGCACCCCGGAGCCTGCATCCTCATGCAGGCCAGGCTGCCCCGAAGGCTGTGGTCCCAGTAGCACTGAGCACGCAAGGTCCCTCCCGTGCTCCATCCTACCCAGGATATTCCGGGACACACTCAATGCAGGTCAGGTGCCGGGAGGCTGAGTGACCAGGCTGGGTCATGAGGAGCCTCAGGGCCAGCCACCAGCTTCTGCAGTGTTGACAGCAAAGCCCTGGGGACATCAAACAGCCCCTCTGTGGGTAAGCTCTCCTGGCCCACAGCCTGCTCGACTGGGGAGGCTTCTCATCAGGGCCAACCTAGAGAACTCCTGCAGTCTGAAAGAAGAGACTCAGAGGCAGGGGCCCTCCTAGCACCTGAGGGACCCCAACCCCCAGACACAGGAGGCAGCGAGGGGCCATGGAAGCCCCAGCTCCTGGCCAGGGCACAGGTCCTGCCCACAGCCCAGAGTCAAAATGGTAGACAGCCAGCAGAGGCTTCCCCAGAGCCCATGGCTCTCTGGAAAAGGGCGGCCAGGAGTCCTAGGAGCCTCCCCCACCTCTGAATGAATGGAGCACATCTCAATTCTCTTCCACCAGGAGCCAGCTCTGCAGGCCGGGGCCTCCCAGGTCTTAGTTGAGGCTCCCAGTGCAGTGCTCCCCCTTGGCAGACCACGGGGTCAAGATGGAGCCTGAACACCCCCCAGCACCCACCCAGGGCCCTCCCGCTCCTCTCCCTGCACTGCCCCCGTGGCCCCTACTTCCCCTTCCTCAGACTTGGCAGGTGGACAGCTGGGAGGCTCTGACCAGAGCTGTGACCTGCATCCCACTTACAAGGCTGCTGGGGGAGGGCCACCTACAAAGGTCCCAGCAGGGAGGTGGCATGTGTCAGGCGGCCATGGCTGCCACACGAGTTCAGGCTCCTGCTGCCTGAGCCCAGCGTCCGCCCTGCTCTCCAGAGCGCTCGGGTCAGGTCCAGGCTGACGGGCAGAGTGCAGGGAGCTGCGCCCAGATCGACACCCGGTCAGCTTCAGGGCAGCTTCTCTGAACAGGGAGGCGGCAAGCTGGGCAAGGCTGAAGGCAGGCAGGCAGGACGCGAGGGCAGGGCCGGGCGTGGGGCAGCAGCAGGACTGGTTGCCACAGAAGGGCACCCAACAGGGACTGGCTGAGGCCGAGGCATTGGCCGTGGGTCGAGAAGGGCTGCTGCGCACAGGGCCCTGGGCCGGGGTCTCCAGAGGAGGGTGGGGGCTGCAGCTCCCACCACACAGCACAGTTCCAGCGGGGGCCCAGGCAACCGCAACCCGCCCAGGAACACCTCACAGACCCGGCCCGGGAAAGCGCTCTCAGCTGACACTCAGAGCAGAAAGCCCAGAGGGAAATCTGGCCAAATTCAAACTGGCTCTAGAGAAACACCATATGTAACACACAGCCAGTCCAATCCCAAGGGCACTGGGTCCCCAGGAGGCAAGAAAGGGAACCGGGCTCAAGAAGGATAGCGACCGTGGGGCTGCTGGGAAACACCTGCCCGCAGGGAGAAACGGAGGCCCAGCGAACACCAGCAAAGGAAAGCACGCTCCTCGCAGCGGCCAGACGCGCCGGCACTCTGCAGCCCACCTGAGCTGGTGAGGGCAACATGGGCAACCTGTGGCGGGCTGTGGAGGAAGCAGCAGTCGCCCAGGAGTGAGCTGGAAACGGCAGCCCGGGCCAGCTGGGTCAGGCCCACCGCCTGAGGCTGCCAGCTCGTGCTCCACCCGCAGCATTCCACGCAGTGGGAGAAGCTGGAATCCCCCATCACCCCCAGCAAAGCGCCGGAGAAGCACCTTGTCGTTCAACCCCTAGGCGCAGCTTAAGGACAGCCTTGAACCTACGTGGAATGTCCCTCAAGTCAGACTGGGAAGGAGGGCAGCTTGCGAAAGCTGAGTCACAAGACAGCACTTTTGTGAACTTTCTAGACACAAGCCCACAACAGGGGCTGCAGGTCCCGACAGGCCTCTCCTGCAGCCAGAGGGGCGGAGATCGGGGGCCCCGCCGAGTGGCAGGTGTGCAGGGCACCTGTACCCGTCGTCCCTCCAATGACATCCCAGGCCTGGAGGAAAGGCTTACTTTTTGGAATCTACTTTTCAATCAGTTACTGTGCAACATGAGAGGGCAGCAGATGGGATTTAAACATTTTCGCTACAGAGACTTTTCTTATTTTCAGGGAAACTCCACACATATGCTCATCCTTATAAACAACCTTGAACAATGGCCCTCCTTAAGAGCAGAGATGCCATCTGGTCTGTCAGTGGGTGGCAGGGGGAGGGGCAGACTGGCCAGGCGCAGAGGGCACTTCATGAGGGGTCAAGGAGGCGGCCCCACCTCTCCAGCGCCAGCCCCAGCACCGACAGCTAGAGACCCTGGCCTCATCTGGAAAGTGACCCGGCCCTGGCGGTCAGCAGTGCCGGCCGTGGGAGTAGACACAATCACACTCGCCCAGTGCTCTGAGCTGGGCACCAGGAGGGCAGCACCTCCACTTTTCCAAGAGTATACTCCTCCTCTGCACATCAGTTTCACAATTCTAGGGTCTGCAAAGGGTGGGGCCCAGCTTCCGGCCAAGAGACGCAGGGAACAAGGGGCACACGGAGCGCCAGCAATGTGGGTGCAGAGGCCAGGTGGCCACACTGCAGAGGACGGGGACAGCAGCTGGGACGGGAAGGTGAGCAGGCCTGGACAGGTTCACGGGCAGCACATGGGCCCTGAGATGGGTGCAGGGGTAGCCAGCTGGGCCGGCAGCCTGGGAGCGTGCTTTTCCCACAAAGGCTTCCAGACTCCTGTGTAGACGTGCCTATGGACAATGTGGCCAGCTCCTGCCACCACCCTTCACATGGCCTGAGAGACCCGTGATTGGGCATAAGTTTATTACAACAGTTTCAATACGAGCCTTTGTCCTCATGGCTGAGTAAAATGAGCAGAAGGAAAATTCCTTCAATAATCTCTTTAGGTAAATAGCCACTAACCCTCTGCAGGAGGAGGTGCCCAGCAGGGTTGGATGTGGGCTTCCTCATGTGCCCAGCCTGGCAGGCCGGGTGGAGCCGGCTCCCTCTCTGTGGGACACAGCATCACTTTTTATGTAGCCTGGTTACTAAGCCCCTCCACCTGACGGTGCCCGCTGTGGGGAGTGAGACCCCAGCCAGGTTCCCTCTGGGACCACTATCAGCTGACACAGCCACTCACCCACTGCAGCCTCAGAGCTCATGCCTCCAACAGGAAAAGCACCCTGGCCCCCGAAGCTGCTCCCTGCCCACCCACCACTGGCCGCCCCCGCGCCCCGGCGCCCACGTGCCTGCTTCCGAGTGAAGTTCTTGTCGGGCCCCAGGAGGTAGGGTGTGATGAAGCTCTCTCCTGGCCGGATCTGTGCCATGAAGCCGTAGAAGCAGAGGTAGCACACCAGGCGCCGCCAGGACCGGAGCTCGAGGTCAGGCCCAGGCTCCACGGGCACCTGCTTCTCCACCGCTGGGCTGGAGGGCACCATCCTGCTCGGGCCACGTGCAGCCCCGGAGGGGTCGAAGGTGACGCTCTGTGTGGAAGGAGGGTAGAGTCAGGGCAGCTCGAGAAAATGGCCTGCAGGCTCCCACCCCGCAGAACGAGGCCCAGTGCAGGCCTGCTCCTCACCACTCAGGACCAACACCACCCTGGAGGCGAACGCACACCCCAGATCCGTCCTCACCCTGCAGCACCAACCTGGGAGCTGCCCCAGCCTGAGCCGCTCCAGAGTGCCCCAGGCCACGCTGTCACCATCTCTACGGTCTCCGAGGCTGATCGAAGTCTCCAGCCACAAGGGGCAATTTAAATGCCAATCAAAACCAAGTTAATTAACTGGTGACTTACTGTATTAACTAACAAAATTTAAATTTCAGGGCTTGGGGCCACAACAGACGCATGGCACTGCTGGGCAGCACGTGTGGCTGTGGCAGGCAGGCATACCTCACCCCACAGGCCTGAGGGCAGCCCACGCACCTGCTGCTCTAACAGCACCCAGGTGGCCCAGGGAGGGCACAGGCAGGAACAGATGCTGCTAGAGGCCAGGGACACGCCTGGTCACACCCTGGGCAGGTGGCAACAGGTACAAGCCTGAGGTCCCCTTCAGCCTGGGGTCCGATCCTGCACATGAGCATGGGGAACACGGCCCCTCATGCACCAGAGGAGGGCGTGCAGGCAAAGCCCGCAGTAAGGGAAGGGCAGAGGGAGAAGCAGGTGTCCTCAAAGGGGCTGAGGGCACCCAGGGGTGAAACACCCATGGGAGGGAGGAGGCCCAGCCCCTGAGCCCAGGGACCCTGGCATTTCTGGAGGCAGGTTACCCTAGACAGAAGCAGCTGGCTGGAGCCGTGAGTGGACCCAACACGTTCCAGATGGAGCACCCAGACCATGGGCCTTCATCCATGAGGCAACGTGCATCCAGCCTTGGGGGCCTCCAACTGGCACCCCTGCCCCACATGGCAGGGCCCAGCCGGCACTCCGCCCCACACGGCCAGGTCCAGCCGGCACTCCGCCCACGCGGCCAGGGCACATGTCAGAGCAGCCACAAGAGGGCATGTCTCCTTCAGTTCTGATTCTGCCCAGAAAAACGCCCCCCAGTGCGGGAAAGAGGGCGTCTCACCACCACAAATCCTCCCTTCCAGCTGCGGGGCAAGAGCCTGACCACTTATCAGCATGTGCCTCCAGTGCTGCTGGTTTTCCACGTAAAGCCACGGTGTAAAGTTCTCTTTCAAGTCAATCAAAACTGAGCCGCCATAAACAAGTGTGTCAGGTGCTCACACCAAGCCAACCCAGTGAGGACAGGACCCAGCCCTTATCCCCCACGGGTGCACCTCACGTCTGTATCAGCAGTTGCTTGTGGAAAGGCCGCCTGCTGCTCAGGCGGGTGGGGACCAGCCTGTGCAGAGGGCAGCTGAGCAGCCGCGTGGGGCAGGCTCGCCATCCCGTCTGCACCGGGCTGACACAGTTGGACAGTTGTCCCTCGCCATAGGGCCTGCCTGGGAGGGGGTCTGCAGAGGGTCTGGATTCAGGGAGAGTCTCCTCCAAACCTCCAGCAGGGGAACAGAGCACCCTCGACGTAGGGGCAGCCCAGGACTTTACCCTTCAACAAATCCCACAGGTGAGTCAGGGACTCGTCACACCTGGAGAGGCTGCTCTCAGGATTCCCGGTGTTGTGAGAAGCTCTGTGTGAAATCCACTGTGACCAGTCCTAGCTCAGCGACCCACCCCAACCCACACTCAGACGGGACCGTGCTCTCCCCCAGCACCTCCCCGGGCCAGCTCGAAGGGGCCAGGGATGTGGGCAGCCCGGAGCCCTCCAGGACAATGAAACAGCTGGAGTTTCACTTTCCAGAAATCAAATGCCAGGCCCCACCCCAGGTGAGGGCCAGGGGGCCGGTGACACACACAGCTGGCCTGGGGAGCACAGAGACATGGCTGGCTGCAGGGCTGGGTCAGGCCTGTTTGGTGGCATCCTCAAAGCTGCCCCCTGAGAGAGCTCCTGTGAGCCCCACCCCGCCATGTGGGGACGCTGTGCAGTGTCTGGAAGCCTGGTGGCAGGTGGCAAGCCAGCCAGGGCCCTGGGCCACCCTGTTCTTGAACAACACGATTGCTAAGGACTAAGGGACCAGGTGTGTCTCCGAAAGCTCACTCAGTCCTGGGCTCCACCTAGGGACCCTGGAGGGTAGTGCCTCCCACCTGAGTCTCCACAGGCACCTGCTTGGCAAAGCCAGCAGACCCGAGTCCTGGCTGGGGTCTCCACAGGAATGCTGGGCAGGCCCTCCAGGCAGGGCAGCCACGGGCACAGGGGAGCACCAGGGCCATGCAAGGCGGAACTGCCTGCTCCTCAACCCGGGGCCAAGGGGCACCCATCCTGTCCCAAGAGGCCCTTTACTCCTACATCCCACAGGGCCGGTCCTGTGACCCACTCACACTGGGAGGAGGCAGAAATACCAGGGAGAGTGGGCATCAGACAGTTCCAGACGCCCCAGGCTCCCCACCCACCACCACCTTCACTTCCACTTGAAACCTGGGGTTCTAAAACCCTGTCCCTCCCATCAGCACAAGGCCCTCTCCAGTGCCCTCAGGGCGGGACACAGTCCTAGACCCCTCTCCAGGAGCCTCTCCTGCTGAGAGTTCTGCCTGCAGGGGCATCCAGGGTAAAGTCGGGGGCAGGCAGCCTCTGGTTGTGGTGAGGGCTGCGGCAGGCCAACCACACAGGGCAGACGGTGCCCGCTTCTGTCTGAACCAAGGGACCCGGGGATGCCAGGCCCGCTCCACTCTAGCACAGGTGTCCTTCCTGTGCATTGCTCACACTTCCACCGAACTGATGGAGACTCCCGGAAACCTTGAAGTCAGGCCTGGGGCTGCCCACTGAAGCGCCAACAGGCTGGTGACGGCACAGCGGTGAGGTGGACCACAGCAGGTGACCGGGCTCTTCCCAGGAGCTCTAGCTGCCACGCAGGAACGGGGGCCAGAAGTCCCGGGTCTTATTTGAAATCCATTTTTAATGGTGGCCACTAATAGAAAAAATGCTGAATACCACAGACCCAAAGAAACTCATTAAAAGCACACAGCAGGTTGCAACCCCAGGGCAGGGTTGGCCTCAAGCCTGTTTACTCTGCAGCCTGTAGGAGAAAAGGCCAGGGCAGTCCCTCCCCAGCCACAGCCCAGGCTGCGGCCTGAGGATCAAAGACAGCCAGAGTCTCAGCCAGCAAGAAGGGGCTGCTGGTCTTAACAGTCAGCCTCTGCTGCCAGCGTACTGGACTTAGGTGCGGTGAACGCAGCCCACCGACAGGCACTCAGCTGGCAAGGCCAAGACTCATGCCATCATAGAAATCCAGCCCAAGCCAGGGGAAGCCTGGACACCAAGTATTCAGCCCCATCCCATACCACTTGAGGCCTCTTCCTGGGAACGGAAGGAGGTCCCCAGCCAGACAGGAGGGCCATGGGGAGCAGCGAGAATCCCTGCCTTTAGGAGAAGGTTCTCACAGCCCCCACCAAGTCCTGGGCCCTGCTGTTCCCAGTGACCACCCTGCCCAGGCTCTGTCCTTCCAAGCACGAGAGAAGGCTGGAGATTCGAAATCAAAACAAAAGCAAAGCCACCTCTCACTCTGTTTAAACCAGCTCCTACTCTGGAAGGCTAACCAGGAATGTTCGTTGTTTTTAGAATACCTGCTAGTTAAAGAAGAAGAGAGCATTGCACACCCTTCCAACCCCTCTGAGATGACCACGCTCAGTGTTCCTAAGAACATAATTAGACCCTCTGGCTATCACTGCTGCAGGCCCAAACACCCCAGAAGCACAGCGTCTCATCTTTGTCCAGCACAGATAAGTGGAATATCTGGAACTATAAAAATCCACCAAAGCCCCTTCAGAAGGAAAGTCATTAGCAATTGCAACAAGCAGTGCACAGGCGGCACCCAGGCGAAGGCGGCCAGTGAGCTGCAGCCTGGCTACCCAGCCTGGAGAGGGCAGGCAGGTGCACTGGGCCAGAGGGGCCTGCGCTCTGCTGACTGAATCTGTGCTGGATCCTCGGGTCTCCTTAGGGAGAGGTCACCGCTTGACACGGCGGCCAGCAGGCGCCTCCCAGGGCTCTGGATGCATTCTGCATTTCAGGGCCAGCTTAGATTTCAGCCTGTGTCTTGAGGCCAGGCAGGCCAGAGCGTTTTGGATGGACAGGACCCTCGGGGATGGGCTTCCTGCTGTAGAGGTGCTGGAAGGACCCGCTCAGGAAAGGCTCCCACAGCGGCTGTCCAGGCTCTGAGAGCCTCGGGTTCGATCCACCTGGATCCGCGCCCACAGGTGCTCCGAGGGGAAGCTGCACCTACAACGCTTCTGGCACAGGAGACAATGGGCCTGGAGGGGTGCCAGGGGCCCGCCCCACGCGTGGCTGGCAGGGTTCGCCAGCCGGCTGGCCCGTCCCAAAGCAGCACGTGCCTGGGCTCCAACGCCGGATCCACGCGTTCCTCCAGACCCGGGGGTGGGACTCGGCGCCCCCGGATGACGCGAGAGGGCAGGCTGGGGGGCGGGACTCACCACCCCATTAGCGGACTGGGGCGGAAAGTTAGCGACGCGAAACCCCCTGCACTCATGCCAGGCGCCCGGCACGCAGCCCGCAGAGACCCCTGTCCGAGCCCCGCAGCAACCCCAGGAACCCCCGACCCCAGACGGCAGACCCCGGCCCGAGCCCCCGCACCCTCCCCGGAGCCCCGCAGAGCCTAGCCCGCACCTCGCTCTCAACGCAGGGCCCCCCCAGGCACCCGCAGACCCGGGCCCCGGGCCCCGGCACTCACCTCTGGACCCTGCAGACCCCGGCCCGCGCCCGCACTCTCCCCGAGACACCCGCGGCCCGGCGGCCCCGCTCCCCACAAGTAACCGGCTCGGCGGGCGGCTGCCTGGGGCTCCGGGGACCCCGCGCAGGCAGACTCCGGGACTACAGCGCCCACAAGGCGGCTCGGCGCGCGCGGCAGCGTGAGGGGCGGGGCACCGCTTAACACGCCCCGGGGGCGGGGCCTCGCGCACGACGCGGGCGCGCGCGTCCCGGAGCGAGCATCCCTGCACTACCCACGGCCCGGCTCCCGGCCCCGCGCCGGAGTCTCCCGCCTGCTGCCCGCCCGGGTCACGCGGCCCCTCGTGCTGCCACCCCGCCCCCGAGCCCCGCCGCGGTCCCGCCCCCCGCGCCGCCCCCTGACCCCGATCGCCCCTCGGGCCCCACCCGCGTCGGCGCCAGCATCCCGGGGCGCCACGCGCGGAGGTGTCCGTCCCTCCGCAGGCGCTCCTCCTTCTCTCTCCCCTCCCCTTCTCCTCCCCACCCCCAGCCCCTCCTTACCCCCACTCCCGACCCACCTCCCGGACGAGGCATGGAGCGTTTTCCTTTTGGCGCCCTTACACACCTGCATTCCTGGCGGGCCGCAAGCCGGATCCGGGACGCGGGCCTGGCTCACGCGCCCTCAGAGGTGGCCACGGGCATCCTTCGCGGGGCTCCGGCAGGGGCACGCAAAGCCCCGAACCCGGCGCCCCCAGGACCCCAGCTGTCCGCCCTCCAACCTGACCGTGACCCTAACTGGCTGGTACCAAGGAGCAAGCGGGATCCAGGACGCGGCCCGGGGCCACCAGCAGGGAGAGCCATGGGAGACCCGCGCAGGCCTCGCAGGTGGGGACGGCGGCGCAGTCGTACTCAGGAAGCAGGGCCTGGGCCACAGTCCTCGGAAGCTGTGGGGCTGCAGCAGACAGCGCCGCCCCAGGCCTGTGCAGGATGGGGGTGGGTAGGGGGAGGGGGCACAGGGTCACTCTGCCCTGGACGTTATCCAGGGCCTGGCTATGGGGAGAGAAGCAAAGCCGAGGGCTGTGGGGGGCCCCACGGCCAAGGAGGTGCTTGGAAGTCAGCCGCACAGAACAGATAGGGGAGGCCACCATGGGTACCTGGTGAGCGGTGGACCTCTGGAAGCAGCCCCTCGAATGCGCCCCTTCCTGAGTGTAGACAGCACAGATGCACACAGTCCAAGACCTGTATCTCCTGCCCACTGGCCCCTGCCCAGGCCCCCGGGAAGCCGACACAGGACTCTTTCCCTAAATGGCTCCCTGCCCAAAGCCCCAGCCTGGCCGGATTCTGGGAGTCCTGTATGTAACAAGCCACACGAACAAATCTCAAAGGAACTTAAAAAGGATTTGTTGGCTCAAAAGCGGGGATCTGGGGTAGCTTGCAGAATTTAAGGGAGCACTGCAGGACAGGGCGTCTTGCCTGGAGGGACCCCTGCTTCGTGGGAGCCCCCCAGCTCTCTTTCCAGTACTGCCCTTTTCCACGGGCAGGCAGAGCCTGGCCCTGCTGGAAGACAGGAGGGGCATCGCCAAAGAGGAAGGTCCCTTCCTTCCCTCCAGGCAGAGAGGAGCCTGCTCCATGCATAGGACAGGCCAGGTGTCCTCTGCCTTGGCTAGAGAAACACAGTGCAGTCCCTGTGGTTAAGGACCCCTGGCAGCATCAGGAAGGCAGTGGCATTCACGCAGCCTCTTCCCTCAGCTGGTGCTATGTGGCTGCCGTGGCTCTGGAAGCAAGGCTTGGACCAAATGCTAACACATGGTTACACATGCACACAGACACACAGGTCCATGCAGATGCACACAGACATACACACAGATGCACACAGACACACAGGTCCACACATGTGGACACAGATGTGCACAAACACACAGGTCCACACAGATGCACACAGATGTGCACAGACACACAGGTCCACACAGATGCACACAGATGTGCACACGCACAGGTCCACGCAGGTGCACAGAGACGTGCACACAGATGCATACAGACACACAGGTCCACACAGATGTGCACACATGCACATAGACACACATGCACACACAGGTCCACGCAGATGAACACAGATGTGCACACAGATGCACACACAGGTCCACGCAGATGCACACAGACACACAGGTCCATACAGATGCACACACACCTAGATCCATGCAGATGCACACAGATGTGCACATAGATGCACACAGACACACAGGTCCACACAGATGCACACACACCTAGGTCCATGCAGATGCACACAGATGTGCACACAGATGCACATAGACACACAGGTCCACACACATGCACACAGATGTGCACACAGACAGGTCCACATAGATGCACACATGCACACACAGGTCCATGCAGATGCACACAGATGTGCACACACATGCAGAGATGCACAAAAAATACGCACACAGCTGCACACAGATAAATGCACAGACATGCAGACACATGTACAGATGCACACAGACACACAGATCCATGCAGACACACGCACACATGCAGAGATGCAAAAAGATGCACACACACACACCGGTGCGCATGACAAATGCACACATGTGCAGAGACACACACAGATCCACACAGACATGCAAAGACTCGCACACAGACACATACATGTACAGAGATGCGCGCACACACACACACTCTCTCTCTCTGACATGGTTTGAATTCTTTGTCCACTCCAAATCTCACGTTGGACTGTGGGACCTTTTGGGAGGGGCTGGATCGTGAGGGCAGGTCCCTCATAAATGGCTTCGCACCGTCCCCTTGGTGATGAGTGAGCTCTTGTTCAGTCAGTTCACTTGAGAGCTGCTTAAGAGTCTCGGACCCCTGCCTTCCCTTCCTTCCTCCTGCTCTTGCTCTGTGATGCTGGCTGCCTGTCGCCTTCCATCATGAGTGGAAGCATCCTGAAGCTCACCAGGAGCAGATGCTGGCACCAGGCTTCCTCTACAGCTTGCAGGACCGTGAGCCAATTAAACCTCTTTTCTTTATAATACCCAATCTCTTTATTTCTTTATAGCAACATAAAAACAGCCCCCCAAACACACACACATGTACAGACACCACAAAGACATATGCACAGGTACAGAGACATGCACAACACAGACATACAGAAACACACATATAGAGACACATGCACGCTCACATGCACACAGCACCCCATGTACAGGAAGAGGGGAGTGGGTCAGCACGCCCCGCCCTGCCACGTGCTGTGAACTGTCCTGCACACTGCCTCTCGGCCAGTTTTTCCTGCCACACTTCCAGGCGACACCACCTGACAAAGGCACATCTGTGTTCCCCCCAGGGTTCCCTTGCTGAATGGCAGTGCTTCTGCTCCCCTCCCATCTGAGCCAGCTCGGTAGAGGTGAAGTGCACCCTGGGAAATGCCTGGCCTCACTTGCTGGCCAGGGGTCTCTGCAGCAGCTGCCCCTGTCTCCACCCCTTCCCGCTGGCCTTTGCCTCCCATTTCCCCCAGCTGACCTCCAAACACTGCCAGTGGCCAGGGGTGGCCCACCACAAGGGCCTAGGAGCCCAAAGGTCTGGAGAAGGGGGACTGACATGGACGCCCCTCTGTCGGGCCTCCCACCGCCAGCCACTAGGCCCAGGCCCGCCTGCAGCTGCAGCCCCCATCCTCTCGGAGGCTGAGCTGACCACCATCCTCCACACCTTCTCTGTGAAGCTGGAGCCCTGTGGCGGCTGGGCAGAGAAGCAAAGCTGAGAGGAAGAAGTGCTGTCCCTGTCCTGTGTGAGACCCTCACAGCCTGCCACACCCCTTCCCTGTAAGTGTGTCCTGCCTGGTCCTCTGCAAGTGGAGTTGAATCCCCAGCCCCTCCCAGCTGAGCCCTGCCTGGCCGAGCAGCAGAACACTAGATCCCAATGCCCCCACATCTCCCTACAGCCAGACTTTCACAAAATCATGCTTAAATAGCCCATCTTACCAGGGAAAGGGGGAGGCTTGAACCTCTTTGAAATCACAAGGCAGTTTAGAATCATGTCATCTAACAAGAGTGTGTTCAAAAAACATTAACCAATGGGAATCTGGCCAGTGCACAGTGGAATTGGAATCCTCCCCTCCCTAGTCCTGATTTCCAGAACTTGGAGGTGATCACCAACCCTCGTGCCCACAGGCGGAGTGACGGCTGGCTACAGGAACGTCCTGGGGTTGGAGAAGGTTTGCCTCGAGCCCACAGGCGCTGGCGTGGATCTTGGTTGCAAGCAGCTGCTTGAGAAACCTCCACGCGGTGCTGCCCTCAGTGGTGAGAGACCAGGTGAAGAAAAGGAAGACACAGGGGTGGGGAAGGAAGGGCAGAATCTATTCACAGGGGTGGGGAAGGAAGGGCAGAATCTATTCACAGATGACCTGGTTGTCAGGGCAGAAAATCCTAACAGGTTTATCAAAAATACTAGACATAATTAGGGAATTTAGCAAGATCATGAGATACCAAGTCTATATACAAAAATAATTGGAAGACAAAATTTGAAAAAGAGCATTTACAATGCCACCGAAAATCAGAAAATACGCAAGAATTCATTTAATAAAAAATGTACAAGTTATTTATACTGAAAGCTGCAAAACATTGCTGAGAGAAATTAATGGATAGCTAAACAAATGGGGGAGACATACCTTGCGCATGGATTGTGCAAACCAAAAATAAAATTCTAAGCCCCCAACCCTCTGGACGGACCACTCCTCTGGGCAAGCATATTGGCAAGACCAGCTCCCAATATATCAACATGGGTTTAAGATCTCTCAAAGTGATCGAGTGTCAGTGAAAAAGAGAGACAGGGGAAAGTTTTCTTTAAAGCTGGGCCCAGGGGAGACACCACAGAAAGCCACCCCATGGATGTCTAAATTTCCCCTGAAAACCTCAGTTTTTATTGTGCTCTTTCAATGGGGGAGGGGGAGCGAGGTTATGCAAAGTTTCACTGGTAATTATTCAGAAAGAATACATTTGCAAAACTGGTGCACAAAAATCCCAATGTGGTATTATAAAAGCAGAACAATGTAAAGATAACTTTCTGTGTCTCAGCATAGAAACCATACACCTTAGCAAGACTGTAGGTTAAACATAAACTTGTGATTATCAGCAAGAACATAATATGGAGGAACATGCTGGGAACAGGATCTGACGCAGGACAACGAGCCTGACCACAAAAAAGCTGCAGGAGGAGAGGCCTCCACACAGGCCTGGAGGAGCGGTGGGAGAAGGACTTTTACATCCTCATCTCCACCACAGAGACAGACGCCCCTCATGCGTCCATTTATAGGCTCTCCATAAGGGTCGCATTCCCTTTCCAGGGCCCTAATCCATAAGCCTTTCCCGGGAAAGGAATCCAGGTAGTAAGCCTCTCCCTTACCCGTCTGTGTGTAGGCTCTCTGCAACGGGAAGCCGTTAGGCACCGTCACCTCTCCCTGGCAGTCAAGCTGTGTGGTTAGTCCCTTTCACAGAGTTCCTGTTTCTGCCAGAACAGCTCAGCACAGCCAAGGTTACAAGTGGTCTCACGTCAGCATTTCACATTGTCCTTCATTTTCTCAAATATAATTGATACGGTAAGTAACAACATCAGAAAGCACATAACTCATTTCGGGAAACCAACTTCTAAGAGAATTTACAGGTTAAAAATCAACACAGTTTCTTGTTATTTCAGGTAGCTTGGGTTTTGCCAGTTCTTCCAGGAGCTTGGGGTGCTCAGTCACCACAGAGGGGTCCAGAGTATGCCCAGCACAAAGACATTTCAAAGTTAACCTGAAAAACTGGTTCAGGCCCCGAGGGGAAGGGAGGGGTGGACACGACTCGTGATCCCCGACCCCCTTTTAAAACTCAGGGAAAGCTGACCAGCTTCAACCTCATCGCAGAGCTTAAGTCTGATAAGAAACATTTACCATCTAGTCTCTGAAGGCTGCAACCCGGAGGCGTCATCTGCTGATAAAGCTTTGACCTCCACAACCCCTTGTTGTAACCAGACATGCCTTTCTATTGATAATAGCCCTTTCAACCAACTGCCAATCAGGAAATTTTAAACTTTACCTATAACCTGGAAGCCAGCACTGCCAGGTTGTCTCACCTTTCCAGACCAAGCCAGCGCATATCTTACATGTATGCGATGGATGTGTTGTGTTTTCTTAAATGCATGAAACCAGGCTGGGCCCCGGTCCCCTTGGACACATGTTCTCAGGATCTTCTGAGGGCTGTGCCAAGGGCCGCCAGTCACGCGTATTTGGCTCAGCATAAATCTCTTCCTATATTTTACATAGTTTGACTCTTTTCCTTGACAATTGGAAGGCTCATTATTAAGGTGAAATAAGGCTCATTAATAAGGCTCATTATTAAGGTGAAAATTCTCCCCAAATTGATCCATAGATTCAGTGCAATCCAATCAAAATCTCACAGGCTTATTTTTAGAAATTGAGATGTTGATTCAAAATCAAGAAGGAAGGCCAGGCGCGCTGGCTCACGCCTGTAATCCCAGTGCTTTGGGAGGTCGAGGCGGGCGGATCACAGGGTCAAGAGATTGAGACCAGCCTGGCCAACATGGTAAAACCTTGTCTCTACTAAAAATACAAATATTAGCTGGGCATGGTGGCACGAGCCTGTGGTCCCAGCTACACAGGAGGCTGAGGCAGGAGAATCTCCTGAACTTGAGAGGCGGAGGTTGCAGTGAGCCGAGATCATGCCACTGCCCTCCAGCTTCGGTGACTGAGCGAGACTCCATCTCTCAAAAAAAAATGAGATGGAAAGTAAAGGATTTATAATAGCCAAAACAATTGTGAGCTCTGAGATATGGAGACCAAGGGGAGCGGGTGGAGTCCAGAAATCGAAGCACCCACCCAGACAACAGATTCCCAGCAAGGGTGTCCACTGAATCCAGTTGAGGAAAGGATGGTCTTTAGATCACATAGTTCAAGAACAGCTGGATATCCACAGGGAAAGATGAACATCAGACTTTATCAGGTCCCTTTCACAAACACTAATTTAAGATGGCTGATAGACCCAAATTAAAAGGTGACACTGTCAAACTTGTGACCTATAGTCAGTGACACAGGAAGTAAAATGTCAGGCCACAGCTGGGAGGAAACATTCATATTCCTTGTATCTGATACGGGACTTGAATCCAGATACCTAAGTGACCCTTACAACTGAGTAATAAGAAGATGTCAGCCCACTTCTTAAAATACACAAAAGAGGCTGTGCGCGGTGGCTCACACCTGTAATCCCAGCACTTTGGGAGACTGAGGCGGTGGATCACTGGAGGTCAGGAGTTCAAGACCAGCCTGGCCAACATGGTGAAACCATCTCTACTAAAAATACAAAAATTAGCTTGGTGTGCTGGTGGGTGCCTGTAGTCCCAGCTATTCAGAGGCTGAGGCAGGAGAATTGCTTGAATCTGGGAGGTAGAGTTTGCAGTGAGCTGAAATCTTGCCATGCTACTCAAGCCTGGGTGGCAGAGTAAGACTCTTGTCTCAAAAAATGTATATGGGTGTGTGTGTGTGTGTGTGTGCAAAAGATTTGAATACTTAAGAAAGATATACAAACGACTAATAAGATGTGAAAACACACCTAATATGATAAATATCATATTCCTTTGTCATCAAGGCCTGAGGTACCAAACCACTCCCACTATAAACGCTAAAATTTAAGAAGCTGACAATACTAAGTGTTGACGAGGCTATGGAGCAATATGTGGGGATGTGAAAAGTCACAAACACTTTGGAAAACAGAGGGGCAGTTTCCGTGGAGTTTAGCATGTGTCTGCTGCATGAGCCACAGCTCCACTCTTGGGCAGCTGCTGACGAGATGTGAATGCATGAGCCCACAAAGGCCCGTGCACAGGGGTTGTACCCTGTTCTCATGTAACTGCTAAAAACTGGCAACAACCCGAATATCCATTATGGGATGAAGGATAAACACCCAGCACTTCCACGTAACAGGGACTACCCAGACTAACAGGAAAGAACAGCTGAGTGAGTGTCAGCAGCCTTGTGCCGGGGGGCCAGAGTCCAGCCTGAGAAGGTCCATCTGTGCGGGAGGGAGGCCCCGTCCTGGAAGGACGCAGGTGAGCGGTGCCTGTGCTGGAGGCTCCGGGTCAGTGGACTTGTTCTATGTCTCATGGGTGTAGAGGTTAATGGTTGTGATCATTTGTCAGACATATTTAACAAATGCTTCTAATGGGTGCATTAGAAGTCATTTATGGCATGTGAATTGCACCTCAATAAACTTGTTTTTTAAAAGCCTGCACTGCTGGGAGTGGGTGAAAGGCCTGGAAGCAGGTTGAATGCTCCAAGCCCTCGTGTCTCTCTTGGGAGACAATCAGGCCCCAGCTGGTCACAAGGGAGAACCTGGAATGGCCTCAGAGGGCGGTCACACCGTGGGAGGGGTGGCCCAGCCCCCCCAGGGACGCCAGTGTGACCCCTGCGGGGGTGGGCGCCAGGACAGGGGAGAGCGCGGTGACGGGTCTCGAAGGGCAGCGATGTGGTGGGGGACGAGCAGGGGGACAAGTGGTGGGTGGTGGGCGGTGGGGCGGGGACAGGTGGGGGGAGGTGCAGGGGACAGGTGGGGGAGGGGCAGGGGACAGGTGGGGGGAGGGGCAGGGGACAGGTGGTGGGTGGTGGGGAGGGGACAGGTGGGGAGAGGGGCAGGGGACAGGTGGTGGGTGGTGATGAGGGAACAGGTGGGGGGAGGGGCAGGGGACAGGTGGGGGCAGTGGGGAGGGGACAGGTGGTGGGGGAGAAGCAGGGCAGGTGATGAGTGGTGGGGAGGGCACAGGTTGGGGGGGTGGACTGTGAGGAGGGGGACAGCTGCGTAAACACTCTGGCTCTTGGTTGCAGGTGGGGTGCAGGTCCAGTGTGCTCTGGCCACATAGGTCTCCATGTGACCTCCTTCACATCTTGTCTCCACAGAGACCCCCCAATCTCTGCCCCTTCTCAGCCCCAGGGGTGGCCCTCCCAACCTGCAGAGCCCCGAACTCTCCGGCATCTTGAGAGCTGTCTCTCCCCAGCCCCAGGCTGGGGCATTCAGATATTGCAGGATTGGCGGAAACTGGACAGTGGGGGTCAGCGTGGGGTGCCACCCACCCCCCTCCCAGGCCCCCCCGGGCCCCTGTGCATCCCGCTCCTGCCCACCTGGCCCAGGGTAGCACCTCCTCCTGGTGTCTGCCACACGCCATGCACTGCCCTGGTCGCCTCCATGGTTTGGGGTGTTTCCCTCCTGGGGAGGCCCCTCCCACCCCCTGAAGCCCTCTGCACCCCCAAGAGTCACATGAGACTGTCCCCACGTGGCAGCTGGTGGTTTTCTCCAGCCCCCCACAGACGTCTTAGGCCCCCGCATGCCAGACCCCATGGAGATGGGGTCTTCTGTGGCTCTCTTCTTCCCGTGGGTGCACCCACCGCCCCGTCCGCACGCGCAAGTGAACGGTTCCAGGTGTAAAGGGCTGGTTCTTCCAGCTGGAATGTCTTGACGACATTGTCTTATTTAGATCCGGAGTGGGATTGGTGAAATAAACAGATTTGGGCAGGACGGAGATCAGTTCTCCCAGCCGAGGGGAGACCACAGCCAGCGCTCGTCCGCCTGGGGCTTCACAGTTCAGGGACACAGGGGGCACAGCGCCCCGCTGGGAGGCTGCTCTAGGCGGGGCTTGCATGCCCAGGGCTTCTGTGGTTTTGCTGCACACAGGTTTCGTCTCTTCTTCGGAATGTCTCTGTATGCATGTGTTCCCGGATGACTGGCATTCCGTCTCAATACCCACACGCAGTGACGCAGGGGCGCGCAGTCTGGGGTCGCCTCTCCTCCTCCGCTTTCCCCTCCACCTCCTTCCCGCGCCACCCGCCCCCTCCTCTGCCTTCCTCCCCGTTCCACTGCCTTTCCCGCCCCTTCCCTCCCACAGTCCTGCCTCCCCCAACCCTCCCCCATTCTCCTCCCCCCACACCTGTTCCCCCCACACACACCTGTTCCCCCCCACACCTGTTCCCCCACACACACCTGTTCCCCCACCACACCTGTTCCCCCCCACACCTGTTCCCCCCCACACCTGTTCCCCCCACACACACCTGTTCCCCCCACACACACCTGTTCCCCCCCACACTTGTCCCC
>CAUYQU010071868.1:0-43836 GCA_963574635.1 Cheracebus regulus | reverse complement strand
GAGTCAAACGCTTTTTTTCTTTCTTTTTTTTTGGTAATCGATAAAGACTCTTCCTTGGTAAGAACTTTTGTAGATTATATCATGGAGTTTTTGACAAAGAAAGAATGTGCTGTGAAAATTAAAGAGATGGTATTTATCAAGTAGTTTCTTGATCTAATAATTTATGGAGAGGTTGAACAATTGCCTCAGAATGGACTTCCAAGGGGTGGCCCTGGTCTTATCACAGGTGAACACCCTCCAGGGCACTATCAGTAGTGGGGGTGAGAGTAACCAAATAACACCCCAAAAAACTTGGATCTCAGTGAAATAAGATTATCTCTGGGAGACTGCCTAGGAAATGAACACATTATGGGTCAGAGGGGCTCCCTTTAAGAGATGAAATGGATTCCCAGACAAGGACACTTATTCATTTGTAGCAAAACTGTAAGTATGAAAGTATTTACAGAGGGCATGGGTTGGGGAAAAGGGATCTCAGAGACTGATCCAGTGCAGTCTGGGGAGACGAATACGGTCCTTGTTCTAGGTGTATCATCATTTTATATCACCATATATCAGCTTCTCTCAACCTAAAAACAATAAATCCATAGTTCTCAAACTTCAATAGTCAGCTGAGGTTTTAATAACACAGGTTCTTAGGTTCGACTTCCATTCTGGGTTGGAGGATGTGAAATGGGATGGATATCTGAAGACTCATCAGGAACACCAGTGTGATGCTAAGATACATGGCCTGAGGACCAGGCTCTGAGAAATGAAATCTCTGGATCCAATGGGAGTCTGGAGTCCAGGCTTCCCTGGCAGCTTCCTGACAATGTGGCTTTTTGTGAAGCTTGCCCACAAGGGTAGAATGCACCAGCCTGATGATTCTAGTTCTTACCCTCAAAAGTTAGGAATTCTCATTATGAATAAATGATTTGACATCAGGTTTCATGTACAGGCCTCCTTCGCTTAGGAAATCCATAGGTATAGCTCAGATTATTTCTCAAAAGAGACTTTTCCTCTCCCAAAAGATTTTACAAAACAACAACAACAACAACAAAAACTTATCTTGCTTGCCAGGTGAATTAGTAAATTGTAAATGGAAAAAAAATTAAAAACAAAATGGTTGCATGTCTTTTAGTTAGACACAATCTCTCGAAGCAAAATATAAAATCCAGGAGCAAAAAAAAGATACATTCGTAGGTTTGACTATGTAAAAGTTCAAAACTTCCATAGGGTAAAAGATACCATAATCTAAAAAGTTTTACATGACAGAATGGAGGAAAATATTTGGTTTTTATAGGACATTCAAAAGTTTAAAGGTAAGAATAATTTAATGAATTTCTACAAATCTTTTTTTTTAAGCAAGCGATCCCAAAGAAAAATGGGCAAGATGCAACATTTGCATATAAAAATTGGGATATGACATACTGATACTAAAAACTGTATTCACTGTTTAACTGAAATTTAAATTTAACTTGGTGTCCTGTGTTTTTTTTTTTTAAGATGGAGTCTCACTCTGTCACCAGGCTGGAGTGTAGTAGGATGACCTCAGCTCACCGCAATCTCCACCTCTTGGGTATAAGTGATTCTCCTGCCTCAGCCTCCCTAGTAGCTGGGACTACAGGCGCCTGCCGCCACACCCAGCCTATTTTTGTATTTTTAGTAGGGATGGAGTTTCACCATGTTGGCCAGGATGATCGCAATCTCTTAACCTTGAGGTCTGCCCTCCTCAGACTCCCAAAGTGCTGGGATAATAGGCAAGAGCCACCATGCAAGGCTGGTGTCCTGTATTTTTTTAAGCTTGTCAACTCTGAAAGGATATGAGCTTTCAATTTACAGCATGTGACACGGTAATGATTTGCAGTTGCTGAGAAGTTGCCTAATATTATCACGCAAATTAAAACAAATGTGAGAAATCTTTTTTGCTCATGGCATTAGAAAATATTAAGAAAACAATGTTCCTTGTCAAAGATATAAGAAAATATACATGCAGTACTCTGTCTAAGGAATTATAAACTGATTAAGGCTTTCTGGAAAATCTTAACAGCTGTGGCCTAGGGCCTGAAATTAAGGTTCAGTATTATGTACTGCCTCGATGTTTGGCAAAATTATGAAGACCTCAGCTGGTCTACCTGCAAGTTTCCTTCCCCACTCTGCTCCCTGAATAAGGTCCTCCTGCCCAACGACCCTCCTTATCAAGGGTACCAGGCACAGTTCCTGCTTCTTCCTGAATAGAAGGTTTTAGGTCCCTGCCAACCTACAAAATTATTCCAACTCCATCATCTCCTCCTGTGAGATCCAGGGAGCTCCTCACCCTCTTATTACTACAAAACCTGCCTCCCACAGCTCCTGGTTGTTCTTCTGTTTCCAAGTGCAGCCCCCGTGTGGCCCTGAAAGGCATGTGGTGTCCTCCTCCCTTAGACGGCGAGTATAGGTGAGTGATAAACTGCTGTCAATCTCATCTGCCCAGTGTTGGGTGTCATGTATTTGGCCATCTATAACCTTAGAGTGAGAATTTCTCATTAGCCAAGGAGGCAGAGAGAAGCTGATTAAAACTGTGGCACATTTTAAATTTTATTTCACTTCTAAGAAAACATCACAGAAAAACATGAATGCAAAGAAGCATGTAGAAAAAATATTCAATGTGCATTTCAACATTGCTTGTAAAAATGAAACACTGGAAACAACCTGAATAACCCATTCATCAGGATAATGTTAAATAAGTTACTGTAAATTTAATCTGTGAAATACTATGCAATAGTTGAAAAGACATTACAAAGAGGGCCAGGCATGGAGGCTCAGCCCTGTATTCCCAGCATTTTGAGAGACTAAGGCAGGTGGGTCACCTGAGCTCAGGTTGACGTCACCCAGGCCAAAGGTCTTGACCTGGCAGATGAGGTAGAGGGAGAAGCCAATGCCCAAGGCATTGATCAGGGCCCCTAGTACTGCCCACCACAGGATGGAATGACAAGCAGTGTGAGTGAGCGGTTATGTAGGCAATGCAGATCCTAAGACAATAAGACCAGCCTGGCCAACATGGTGAAACCCCGTCTCTACTAAAAATACAAAAACTTAGCCAGGCGTGGTGGTGGGCATCTGTAATCCCAGCTATTTGGGAGGCTGAAGCAGCAGAATCACTTGAACCCTGAAGGCGGAGGTTGCAGTGAGCCAAGGTTGTGCCATTGCACTCTCCAGCCTGGGCAACAGGAGTGAAACTCCGTCTCAAAAAAAAAAAAAAAAGACATAGAAAGAATGTCAAGACTTGTTATATCTAAGTAATACATAGAACCCACCCACTTTATATTTAAAAAATACAGCTCACACACACATAAATAATAAAAGATTTGCAAATATGTTATATATGCATATAACAAAGACACAAGAGAAAAGGCCAAGCTGATAAAAGTGGTTGCGTCTTGCACAGAGGAGGTGAGGGCAAGCAGAAGCTTTCCCGTTTCATGCTATATACTTTTGTACTATTCAACTCTTACAGTGAAAACATATTATAGTATTATTTATGTGCTGTGATTGAAATTTAAAAATAAGAAAAGTATGTATGAAAATCTCATCTAACAGTTGCTGAAGGTTTGTAGTAATTAATATAATTGAGCAACCGGACTAGCTAGTTCTCAATATTCCAGCACCCCCAGCCTACAGACACCCCCTGGGCCTTAATGCTAGGTGTCGCTCAAGCCTCTAAGTCATTCTGTTTCCTGCCAGAAAGACTCATAAGCAAGAACGCCTCATTCACGTTTTCCATACAAGTCCTGCAACTGAGTGATACACAAACTACCACATATTCACACATATTTTGTCATCTCTTCCCTGACGCTACCGCAGGTAAAGGGTATGAGAGTGAGGTCTGATGATGGAGAGAAAATAAAAACATCAGCTTCTGCTTTAGCTAGCCTGAAAGCCCAGAAGGGCCATTAGCAACGGTTTCTGTTTGCTAAGTGAAAAACTACATTTAACCCAAGAATGATACTTCTCTCCTTTTCCACTCTAAAGAAACTAGTTGGCTTGTGAATGACAAGCAGTGTGAGCGAGCGGTTATGTCGGCAACGTGGATCCTAAGGAAATTCACCAGGACTCCGGCCGCACTGCACGGACTGAAGCTCAGCCCTGTCCTGCAGCAGCTGAGCCACCCCGGAGCCCGCCCCATGGCCTCGGGGTCCCCAGCCCCACCTCGACCCCTCATCTCCCCAGGAAGCAGGAACGGACACATGGCACCTCACCACAGTAATGCCGTCATTAAGCAGGGCCTCCCCAAAGATCATCATGTAGAGCTGCTCGTTCACGCGGGCCTCCTCAAACACGGCCAGCACGGCCACGGGGTCCACCGCCGAGATCAGGCTGCCGAACAGCAGGTTCTGCAGCAGGCTGACGTCTGCCAGGCCAAAGGCCTGGACCTGGCAGATGAGGTAGAGGGAGAGGCCGATGCCCAAGGCGTTGATCAGGGCCCCTAGTACCGCCCACCACAGGATGGAGCCGAAGTTCTCAAAGAAGGGCCGGGTAGGCATGAAGTAGCCGCCCTCCAGCACGATGGGCGGCAGGAGATACAGGAAGTAGATGCTGGAGTCCATGACCGGAGGCGACTTGTGGTCGGTGCCGAAGATGATGCTGCCCACCAGCGCCCCCACCAGGATGAGGAGGCAGCTCTCTGGCATGAGGCCCGGCAGCCTGCGGTAGAGATGGAAGCCTGCGGAACAGCGGAGAGCCCCGTTAGGTGTTCGCAAACGAAACGGTTCTGGGTGTACCTGAGGTCTTTCAAAGTCAAGCAGACAGAACCGTGGGCAAGCTGGCTGGCATCTCAGCCTCAGCGTCCCGTCTGTAGCAGGAACTGGTAGCTTCATGAGGGTCGTCAGTAAGATCAAGTAGGTAACATGCCCAGCTCAGTGCAGGTCACAGAGTCATTCTTAGCCAGCTGCCTCCTCCCCATCCTCCTTCCTACTTCCCCATCTTACAGGGATCTGCGAGGGTGCATGAGGAAAAAGGAGAAACGAGGCTGAAACTTTTGCACAGGTGCAAGCCCAGCTTTCAAGCTTATGCAGAATCTATCATAGTCACCAAAACCTCAGTTTATTCCAAATTTATCTGACCTCATTCCCCTCTTCACCAAACACATACACAACATTTACAAGTCCTTTATTTTATCTCCTGTGTTTAACCAATGGCATTGCCATCTGGTCAGCCACTGAAGAGGAAAATCAGGTCGCATTTTCATGAGTGATTCTTCATACAATCAATTCTGTATTTATTCATGTCATACTTTCATTCGCTACCTCCAAAATCCATCCCCTCCTCTCCATTTCTTTGGCCACTGCCTTTATTTAGAGTCTCCCCATTTCTCATCCTAATGATTGCATTGTCTTCCTGATCTCCAGTCTCACCCTCAACCCCTCAAGTCATTCCACACTCTACTGACAGATGATTTTTCTACACCTCGGGTCTCTGATTGTCTCAGTTCCCACCTAAGATTCTGAAGGCACAGAAAGCGTCTCCTGGATTGTAAACCGGGGATATTAGTTGAGCCTCACTGTGCAAAGACTACTGTTAAGTATCTCCAGGTAGAAGACCAAAGAGGTAGACAGCTGCAATTCCCATGGTTAATAAAGTTTTTGAAACAAGACATAAACAAATAAGATGACATGTAAGTATATAATGAAGGGTATACTGAACATATCATCAGACCTGGTGAGAGATCAGAGCTCAGCAGATCACCATGGGGCTCTCTCCGTCTCCCACACACTCTGCGTTATCTTAATGTAGCCTGCATTCAGCCAGGCAAAGTCCTTGTCACTCTTCAGGCCTCTTTCTTATCTTCTTATTCGATTGTCACTGCTTGGATTGTCCTTTACCTTGGTCTCTTTAAGTCCTGCTCATCCTCTGAGGCTTAGCTTTCCCTAGCTTCTTCCTGAGTTCATATCTTCCTCTGAGTTACTATTAATAAAACATTTTATCTGACTCTGTTTAATAACAGTGATCCCTGTCTACTATTTTTTGTGCATGATTCATGTCCCCCACTAATCTGGAAACTCCTCAAACTCAGGCAGAATGATTTACGTCTTCGTATCTCCCCAAATGCTTAGCACAGTATCTTGTCCACAATGGCTGGCCTATTTGCTGAAAGCATCTGTAAGTGTATAAATGAATGAGTAAACAGTTAAATGTTTATCAGAGAAGATTTTTCATGAGAAAAGATTGAATAGGTTGCTGAAGAATGGTGAGGATTTGCATATTTGGATAATAGAATGGGAGAGATTTTAGGTGGGGAGAACGTCAAGAGTGAAAGAAGAGAGGAAGAAATGGCCTAGCCAGATATCTTTGACATTCATTGAGGGAGGGAATCCACCCAGCTGGAGCAATCTTTGAATTGGGAAAAGTGTCAGAAGACTTGAAAGATGATTTTGAGACAAATAATGGAAGACTCTGAATTCAAACCTAAGGAAGGCAGTGGGCTCCCAGCCACAGGCCATGGGGAGCCAGCAAATGTCTTCTTGGGAATTAGTAGATTCAGCCATCCAAAGATGGTGTGGGCTTCCCTGACCATGGCTTTGAACTTGTTTGTTTACCATAAACAAGCAAGTTAACACAACAGGTATAATTATCACCAAGGAATCAGATCATCCCCACTTTCACCTGGCTTCAGGGTCAGTGTAGGCACCTCCTCTGGAGCACTGAACTCTGTTTTCTAATAGCTACTTATTTCTCCATTTCTTCTTCCTCCTCTTTATTCTCCTTCTTTCTTCTTCTCCTTTTCCTTCTTCATCTTTTCCTTGTCCAGCTCCTACTCCTTATTCTCTCCCTCCTTCTTTTTTGCTTCTCCTTCTCCTTAGCCATCTCCTTACCCTTTTCCTCCTTCTTCTTCTTCAGTTAGTGCTTGTTTTAACCAAACTTAACTTTTTTTTAATGTATGAAGGAGGTGGAAGAGCCCATAGAGTGATTTCTTCAGGCCCTGTGGCTCCCCAGTTTGGCCCTGCTTCCAGGGATCCAGTTTCCTGAAATGGATCCAACATTCACCTGCCTTAAGCCAAGTTGCACTTTACACAGTTGCAGCAGGAAGAGGCTACACATTCATAAGTAGGGCCCTGTAAAGGGAAATGCTACATGCCTTTCACATTTTAAAACTTCTCCCTTTCATGATGGACAATAGAGTCAATCACTTAGAATTTAGAGTTTCAGTCCTTAGAACTCAAATTGACACAAATATTAAAAGTCCTGTTTGAAAGTCAAAGAAGGCCCTACAATTCAGTTCCTCCCAAAGATTCAAGGAGCATTCGTCTGTGATGTTCTAAGACATGGAACCAAAGTAAAAGATAAACCACAAAGTCTGAGGTGGCTTTGTATTATCTTTGTTCTACATGATCTTTGTTTTATAAATGAATAATTGCATGTTTTTAAAAGGATTGGGGGAGAGTTTTGATGTTTTTCTGTCAGTGTGTCTACAGGTAGTAAGTACTAAATTAACCTGTCTTCCCATTAGACCAAGTCCCTTGAGGTCAGGGATCATGGTCATTTCCACGTATTTCATGGGTGCTCAGAAAATGTGCCATGATAGAATGAGGAATAAAAGAATGAATCATTATAATGATTATTAATTTTATTCTGATTCACCTCTTATAATAGAATCTTTAAAAACCCGTATGAATTCCTTAAGTGTTAAAATTTGAAATCATCGTCATCAATATTATTTTGGCCCTGGTAAATAAGCCCTTATACATAAAACTACCAGCCTAGTACTTGGCACATAATATATATTCAATAAATATGGCCTTTTTTTCTCCTCACTCCTCATGTCCATATGGAATATAAAAATAATCTAAATTCTTCAAGACTAGTTAATATGAAATTGTATTTGAATAAGCATGTACTGATATCCTACTCTTTTTTTCTAAAGTATGTTAAGTTACATTATGAAAATCAAGAATATTGAAAACAACAGTTCTATAAACAATCGTATTTTCACAGTGCTCTTCACGCCTAGACAGAATGAATCTGGGTGCATACAATCCCTCTAAAAAACAAGCTAGGTTTTACACAAATATAAAACCAAGACAAAATGCACTCTTTCTGCATTTAAATGTTTACTGACAGGTAGAGCAACTAGCTAGTTGGTGACAGGACAAGTTTCCTGGTACTCAGATGGACTTGAGCCATTTCTGTGAAGAGGAAGCCAGGTTGTGGAGTGGGGAGCAGGGAGCACAGAATCTCTAGCATATTGTTTTAAAAGGAAAACTCAAGTACCAAGTAAGGTCACCCTGAATATAATCAGTGTCCACACGATTTCACAAAAGATGTTAGGCTGCTCTAAACTGGGAATGTTATCCATTTGGAAAGCCCTTTTTACTTGAATACCTCTTAAAAATCATGTAAGACCCTTTGTGTAACTTAATCACTGAACAAATTGCACAAGAGTTCTTCAAACTAACAATTCCTATTTAATCTTCACACTTTACTAGCTCAAAATGAATAGCAGTTATAAAGGAGAGTCTAAAGAAGACACCGACACTAGTGTCCCCAACACTCATGGGGAAGGAACTACGTGAATAGACGGAGCCCACAGAAGGTAACTGCCAGACCTCGAGGCTCAACTGACATTTCACACTCATCCTAAAGAAATATACACGTATACATAAATGAGAATCAAAATGTTTCATAGATTCTATCTCAGTAAGGCAATCTACATACTCAAATAACATAAAATTTATAGCTGAGGCAAAGGAGACATTGTGCTTACACTTGAGATAATCGTATTAATTTTCCACTTTGGAGTAAGCTGGTTTTAAAGAGACAAGGGGGTGCAGTTAGGGATGAAGTAGTCACAGAGTATAACCACCTCTTTGGTTTTTGACACAAAGATCCCTTGATTGGAATTTAATCTATTGACTTGGATACACATTAGTTCACAAAGGAAACTAGAGATACCTCACTGGCCCCACTTGGCTTAGGTGTAAACTGATATTTTACTGGCAGATATTATCTTATATGCCCCCACATCCTATCACTGAGTGATATGAGTTGCCTGTGGTTTTCTTGTTCCTTGCTTTCGTCAATTTGCAAGAAGCACATGCCACTTTTAAAGAATAAACAATGGGGTCATTGATGAAGCCCACAATTAAACAGCCAAGAAAATTTTACAGAAGAAACATTATGTGATTCCTGAAATTTCCACCTTGCATCATGCCCAGGTTTATGTGCTTTATTCTCTATATTTTTAAAGCATAGAATTTGAGAGTTTTCTATGTCAATAAGGTCAGATGGTTGTCATCCTAAAATGAGAAGAAACCAACACAGCCTGACCCAGAAGTATGCATTTAAATTTCAAAGCACAATCCTGAAGCATTAAATAGCTTAGTAAAAAGCAGTTATGACTTTCCCTTGACTGAAGGGAAGAGAATTTTTAATGTAATAGCAGTAACAATTAAAATCCTTTTAGCCCATTATCTATAAGGCATTTTCACATTCACTATCTTATGTATAAAAAAAAAAAAAAACAACTCACCAAACCAGGTGTTTAAGGACTTACCTATTTTTGCAAGGGATGCCAGAAGTATCCAGAGAGTGACCTCATAAGGAATTTGCACATAGTCATAATCCAGTTCAAAAACAGATATCCTCTCATCTGGCTCTGAGCTGGAAGCAGCAAACCGAACGTTAGGTGCACGCTGAGCAGTGGAATTTGCAGATTCATTAGCATCAGAAGTTGCTTTAGAATACTCGAGAGCCACTAGCAGTAGCAAACAATTCCAAGGACTGAAAGTCACGAACATCTGCAGAGCCATTCTTGTGGGCTTCCCCTACTTACACCCCTGTGTGTGGATATATGCCACACATCTGAAGTTGGAGAGGCTTCTAGGGAGTGTCTGCATCCACCTGGATCAAAGGTAATACAGGTACAGTCCCTGGGTCCTTCCAAGAAGATTCCAAGTGTGTTATTAAGCTCTGTGTGTAGATGCTCTCTAATCTTCTTTAAACCATTTGTGTTCAGACAACTCAGCTTCCAACTCAAACACAGTTATTCAATAGACTTGTTAAAGTCCATGGAGTTACCTGGAAGACCTCCATCCGATCATGGCTTGAGCAATTTATAAAAGGAATAAAAATCTCTCCATTTAAAGCTGTTTTCTCATTTCACTGCATACTGGCTTTGTCTTGTGGGTGAAAATCTAAAAGCATACCATAGTGCTCATTCCACAGATCGTTGGCGTCCTTCTGATGAGGAAAGGAACCCTTCCCTCTATCAGATCCCAAGAAGGAACTACCTGTTCTGCACCTCTTCCTTCTCTCCTCCCCCTGTCCTCTCATTTGTTTTGAATGGCCAAGGCTTCAGGTAGCTCTGGAACTATACTTAATTACTTGCTCTGATTTGACTTTTGTTAATGAAATGCTTTCTCTGAGTGTTCGCTGGAGGTCACACTGCTGACACCTAGTGGGCACCTGCAATACAACACCCTTGACACGTTTAGTGATTACTAAGGTGATCATGAAATTATCCAAACCAGGACACTGGGGATAAATAATAATTATGCCAAGCTATAGTCACAAATCAGAACTGTCCTGGTGAATTGTGTTATATGGTATTTATACATGAGGAAGAAGGAGGATGAGAAAGAGGTGGTAACAAGGATGGTAGCAAACACTGAAACTTTTGCACATTATCAGCCTCTATGAGCAGTCATTCACAGAAGGAATGAAGTTCCAGCTCTCTATGAACTTTACAGTGTAATTTTTAAAAAACAGGAAGCCAAAGAACAAATTCCATAAATACATCTAAATACCTGGATTTGTAAAACTCCATGGCACATCCAGATTTTCCATTAAAAAAAATTTGTTGTTGACAAGAAGCAGCATCAAAGAGTGTTGATTCAAGAATTTTGAGATGATTTTTATGAGCCTACTTCTTGCTCTTCTATTTGTGGCCAGGTGACTTTAGCGAAGTTAATCATCTTTCAGAGATTCCTTGCCTGAAATGGGGAGGAAAATATCTGCCTCATTGAGTGGCTGGGAACATTAAATGACATACAGCAGGTAAATAATTTGGCATGTAATTGGCATGTAAAGATTAGTTTCCATTTTAAATTACATCTCTTATTCTTATATGATAAGATACAACACTTTTGCAATAATTACTGATAGTAAAAAATTGGAATAATACATCATCCATATACTACCCCAACATCTCTTTTACATCAAACTGCAAGATGCTTTGTGTTTTGTTTTTTTCTTAGCACATACTAGTGAATGCAGGAGATTCCCCCCCCCACACCCAACACACACACACACACACACACACACACAGAGAGAGAGAGAGAGAGAGAGACACTCAGTAAAGATCACGGGAAAATTGAGAAAGGAATGGTTGAGAAGGGCTAACACCTAGATACAAATTTATATGAGGCAATAGAATTAAAATTCACATATGAATTTTTTTCTTTTTCCTTCAATCTGATTCCAAAATAGATTGGATTCAGTCACTGAAATGAGACTATCAGGTGGACGACAAGGAGGGCACCCATACTGAGTTAATTATTTTTTCTCAAAGAATATACGAATATCTTTTAATAGCTGCTTTATAATATACATTTTATTTTTATTTGAATTTTTATTGTACTTTTTCTTTTCTTAAAAGAAATGAGGGAGTGAGTCTCCCATAGTGCCTTGTGAAAAGACCAAAAACTAAGAATCAGAAAACTTATGTACTCAAATACTAATTCTCTAATTGGCTTTGGAAAATTACCTGTTTGAGCCTTCGTTTTCTCACCTATAAAATAAAGATGCTGTCCATACTTGGTAGCTTTTTCCTGCTCTAAAATTCAAAATTCTGTGGGTATATGGCAACTTGTTTAGCCTTATGATCACCTGATGGCTGATAGTCCAGTCCCTCTCAGAGTAAGAATGCCAATCTCGTGAGGTTGGTAGGAGAACAACTTAAGCTCTGCAGCAGTCTACTAACCTGTGGTCCAGGTTAAGATGTAGCAGCCCACTTCATCAACCATTGGCATCGCTTCCACTCATATAGTTCTTTCCCACAGATGTCTGAATGTTCTGTCTAAAACGCTTTCTTAATATAAGCTCCCCAGTAAAGTGTATGTGAGACAAAGCTTCCATGAGAGGTGCAAACCAAGGGCAGCAGAAGTCAGGGGAAAGGGGGAAGAAGGGAGAAGCCCTTTCAAAACGACAGCATGAGAAGCTCCTTAGACTCTCTCCCTAGTGAAACAACTATAGCTGGTGAGATTATTAAAGATCAAAAACAACCATCCAGTCTCTGGAAATTGTCCTAAGAGCAGACAGAAATGGAAACAAATCTTCTAAATATTGGTAAGACCTGAAGGCACGACCTGTTTTCTCTACCCACCTCTCAGCTCAATGTGAGAAAAACTCTATTCTGGATGAATATAGTCAAAAGGATGGGACTCCCTCTAATTTCAGATCCCAGTTTAGGACTACAGCTTCTACCCAGAAAAGTCAGGCTGTCAGTATATGTAACCAAACTCTGCCCTACCCCTCAGCAATAAGTTGAACAAACTTGATTGCAGGCAAGTGTAACTGAAAGATCCCTTCTTCCAAACAGCCCCACTCATCAACTGAAGCTACTCCAGAGGCAGCAAACTAGGAATACTGGACCCCAATAACTCTCCACTTGCTCATAAGACTGAGTTTTCACAACAGGGGAAATAAACCAAGGTGACAAGTGGCTACCGCCCCAGTCCAGCATCTCACTCACACACCAGGGGTATCACTCCAAGAGAAGCAGGTTACTGTCTCAGTCCCCATCTCCAGAGTAGTGGAATCGAGGTTCTGCCAAGGAGAGGAGACAGGCTATCGAACAGAAAACTCTATAGCTAACTCTGAGTAGACTAACTTTACGTGAAACAAAGTATAGAGATGTTGAAGCCTAAGGGCACTGCCAATAGCAATGAAGATTTAGGTTGTAAGCAAGGAAGAAAAACTAGTAGCTCCATGATTGCAATAAGTTAAAGGGTAGACGTACTAGAAGTTTAACAGAAGAACCAGAAAAAGAGATGGTTGAAAAGAATTCTCCTGAGGTATAACATGACTCAAAGACTGGCCTCAAAGATTACCTTGCAAAGGGGCCTTACTTAATTGGATCAGACTGTGGAGTAATTTATAACCTAAGGCACTGGATATTGTTGAAAACAATAGGCCATTTCAGCCAGCAGTTACTGGAGGCTAACAGTTGAGTGCCATATCAATAGATACAACAGACCAACTAGAAGCTTAACAGGTCAGTGAAAGTCAGAGAAGCCTACTAAAACCATTGTTATTCCAGGGGGTGAGAGAAAGGGCTTAGGGGGATTATGAGCATGCCCCAGGCTTCACTGGCTGAGGAGCAGTATAAAAAGCTGTAAAGAAAAAATAGAATTTGCTGAAATAGTCCAGCCAAATCACTAAACAGAACAGCAAACAATTAAGCAACAACAAGCCCTGGAGTTGGGGTAGGGGGAGATAGCAGTATCAAGAATTGCTACAAGATATCACCTAAAATATCCAGTTTTTAGGCAGAAAAAGTTATGAGACTACATACTGTCTACAGAAGTCACATTTTAGTTTCAAAGATACCAGTAGGTTGAAAGTAAAAAAAGGGAAAAGATATATCACAAAAACAGTATGCTAAGAGAGCTTGAGTGGCTTTACACAGACAAAATAGGCTTTAAAATAACAAATGTTACTAGAGATAAACAGAGACATTTAAGAAAAAGAAGTGTCAATTCATCAAGAAGTCATAACAACTCAAACTTATGTGTACAAAATGGGATTTATCCCAGTAAGGCAAGGTTGGTTTAACATTTAAAATTTATTTCATATAACATGCATAGCAATAGAATTAAGGCAAAACCACATGACCATTTTAACAGACTGAGAAAGACATCTGACAAAATCAACCACCTTTTATTTTAAAAACACTCCACACGTCAGGAATGGAAGGAAACTTCCTCAATGTGATAGTGGATAGCCAACATCATACTTAATGTGGAAAGACCTAAGTATATTTCCCTGAAAGGACAGGAACAAGACAAGGATATACACTCTTTCTATTTCTGTTCAGTATTATATCAGAACTGCTTTTAGTCAGGGTATTTAGAAAATGAAAAAAAATAATAATAAAAGGCATTCAGATGGAAGAAAAAAAGTAAAACTATTTTTGCTTGCATGATCTTTTACATAGATTATCCTAAAATATTTAAGTAGAATATCCTAAATAATTGACTAAAAAACTATTTTATCCTAAATAATTGACTAAAAAACTATTAGATACAAGAAATGAGTTCAGCAAACTTGTATTATACGAGACTAATATGCAGAAACAAAGTGTGTCTTATAGTGACAATGAATAAAACAAAATGGAATTAAGAAAACAATGCCATTTATAATAGCATCAAAACATAAAATTCTTAGGAATAAGTTTATCAAAAAAGTATCACACTTGTATTCTAAAAAAATTGTTGAATGTAGTTAAAGAAGATCTAAATAAATGGAACGATATCTCTGTTGATGCATCAGAAGACTTAATATTGTTATGTAGGTGACAGACTCAAAAATGAACTACAGATTCAACACAGTCTCTACCAAAGTCATAGATTTCTTTTCTCCTTTTTCAGAAATTGACAAGCTGGTCCTGAAATTCATATGTAATATGCCCAACAAATCTTATTAAAAGAAGATCAAATTTGGAAAACTGATACTTCCCAAATTTAAAACTTACTACAAAACTAGAATAATCAAAATAATAGGATGCTGGCATAAGAATAGACATAGAGAACAATAGAACAGGATGAACAGCTCAGAAATTCTTTTCTTTTATGGTTAATTGATTTCTGACAAGTGTGTCAGGACAATTCAATATATAAAGAATACCCTTGTGTTGGAAAACTTGATGTTCATTAACAAAAGAATGAAGGTCAAATTAATAAAATTAATTAATATAATTAAATGAGTTAACATTCATAGGGTGATTACAATAGTGTCTGGCACATAGAAAGCACTAAGTAATAAAAAGCAGGGAGAGGATGAAATGGGAATAAGCAGGACTTCCATTCGTTCAACTGATGTGCAGAATGTGCTGTCATCTATCCTGGGAATAACAGGAAAGAAAAAGATGCCTCAGGGAGGGGGTGTGGTGTTAATAGAACACACTTGTGTTGTGCAGGCTTCTCTGACTAGAAAGAGGTTGCAGACATTTAGGAAGGGTCAGAGCGATTGATAAGAGGAGGCCTTATAGTTGGAGCCTCATAGTTAATTGAAAACAGATTCATCTTTATGTGTCTACGTGGTAATATGATCTAAATAATAATTATCGGTTCACTTAATTTCTTGGAAAAGATCCATTCACAGGTGCACCGGAGTATCACAGGGTGCTGGGCACTTTCCTGTCTATATTTGTGACAGTGAAGGGAAAAAAAAAACAGTTTTCACTTGCAAAGCAGAGAGTTAAAAGAATCATCGTGGAATTTTAGGTCAGCAGCAAGCTATTGGATCCCTGACAGTTTTGATAATTACCCAGATAACTGTATTGGTTGTAGAAACGTGAGCTTTTCTGACCTGCCTTCCTGACCCCTTGTTGGTGCCAGTCCAAAGAATCCCTGTGGTTCTTGTCATCTGCTCTTAGATACCCTCTCACACATAGAGCCCAATGGCAGGGAAGGAAGAGCCAGACATCCTCTTTCCAGCAGATGGTTGCCGTATCCTGTCTTCCCTCATGGGGCTAATTGAAGGTGTTACACACTGCAAGGGAATCTCCCATCTCCCAGGGTTTCAGCTGTGTACAGAAAGAGGAGCTTAGAGTTTATTCTTCCCTTTTTACCCTCAGTTTTCTAGAGGCAACTTTTGTTTTAGAGAAACTCCAAAGGAAAAAAAGAAAAAGCAGAACTGGCACTATATTTTACACATGATGAATTAGAAAGTCATCTCTCTCTAAGAATAGTTTTCAACAAAGTATCAGCACACCTGTTCCCCGCTCCCATAACGTGTCATAGTTGACTTTACCAGACAGCATTTGTGTAACACTCTGAGATTAAAGTATCTGTTGGTTGCCCCTGAATTCTTGTTACTTTGTCAGGGCTCAAATTTATATTCTTTTTTAGGAAGAATGAAAAAGAGTAGTGATAGAGAATTGGTCAATGCTGTCCAGAAAGATGATTTGCTTTCCAAGACCATAGCTAGCAATTAAGCTGGATGGCCTTGGATCAAGTTCTGGTATATCATACCCCTAAATTGAAAGCCTGCATCTTAAGCTGGAGAGAAGTCAAAAACTATGACCCTGCTTTCAGGACAGAAAGCTGAGCTCTGTCTCTGCCCCACACAGTCAAACTTCCAGGGCTCAGAGAGAAACAGAGGGGGCTGGTAAAGGGTGAAATCAAGTCCAAGAGATCCCCCAATATAGAAGGAGAGGGTAAATACCACAGTGTAGGGTGGGTGGATGGGGTGGGCATGAATGTAAGCTTTGTAACAAGACAGATCTTCATACCAGAGTTAATGTCACATTCTTACAGTTCTACTATAATACCTTCCCTAAGGGAATACAAATTTTGCAAGAGGAGAAATGTGAAGCTATGTGAATTGAAGACATCTTAAACCTCTTTCGGTCTCAGCTACTTTATCCACAATGATGATAATGATGATGGTGGTGATGGTGCCTATCCTAAAGATGCTTGAGGATTAGTTGAAGTGACACATAAGAGAAAGAAAAATGCTTAGTACAGAATTGATACTAGATTAGTCTTAGATTCATTTTATTTCAAGGCGATTATAAACTCCATATAGGGAAAAGCCTAATATCCCTCAGTATTCTAGAATACTTCATAATAAGTTACTTGTCCACAAGACATTCTAAATTTATTGGATGGTTAAAAGAAGACAGCCAGGTGGTTACGAATGAAATGTATCATCTTTCTTTATTTACCCACATTGTCACCAGTCACCACTGTTCAGAAAATGAGTCACAGGGCTAGTTGAACCCAGACTAAAAAGGCTGAGCTAGCAACTCTATCTTCCCTAAACTTTCTCTTCATTCCAAGGACTGATCCCCTCCCACTTCCACCTCACTCAACCCATCACCACCAGCAACTATGTTAGGAACGCCTAGTTCGTCTGTTTTCCCTCTCCTCTTTGTAAAATTACTGTTTTTCTTTCTTTCCTCAACTAAATTCCTATTCCCTTAGGGGGACCATGACACTGGATTTTGAGAAACACTGATTCACCTTAAGGTAGGTAGATAACATGTATTGACATTGGGAAGAGGCTGCTTTTGTTAGCAGAAGGATTGCTGATAGATACTCAGGCAATTTAGATACACGGACATGCCGAACATAAGCCAGTGAGATGTGGATGATACCATGGACCAGAGGAGATTGCAGTTTTCTCCTTTACTCAGGCTTCAAGGACATACATGAGTGTGGAGGACATACATGAAGCCAGCTGAACTTTATTTACAATAAGTCTTCACAGAACCAACCTGCACGTCAGTAACTACTGTCACCTGTCATTTTCTATGATTCAGTCCAGGTAAACCTATTCCTCCTTCAGGGTTTCTGCCTGCTTCATATCATCTCCAGCATCACACACCCAGGGAAGCTTGGGAACTGTATTAATTTGCCCAGGCTGTTATAACAAATTACCACATGCTGGGTGGTTTAAACAATAGACATTTATTTTCTCATGGTTCTGGAGGCTGGGAAGTCCAAGATCAAGGTGGTAGCTGATTAGGTTTCTGGTGAGGCCTCTCTTCCTGACTTGCAGATGGCTGTCTTCTTACTCTGTCTTCACATGGCCTTTTTTTCTGTGCAAGCTAGTGTGACAGAGAGAGAATTTCTGGTGTTTCTTCTTGTAAGGGCAATAATCCTTTTGGTTCAGGGTCCTACCCTTATTAACTCCTTAACTTTACCTCCTAAAGACACTATCACCAAAACACAGTTACACTGCAGTTAGAGGTGAGGGCTTCAAATGTGCATTTTAGGAAGATGTAATTCAGTCCATAGAAGAAATCTTTAGGAGAGTTTTCCACTGCCTGGCTCTGGCTCCCTGTGGTGAAGCTAGTTGTGACCTGTAAAATAATTTGTTCTCTTTGTTGTCTCAATTGGGGGAACCTAAGTTTTCTTTGGTACTCTGTTAGAACAGAAGGTATATCTGTCAATATCCTTGGTACAGGATGCTTCCACAGGTAGCTTTTAACTTTTGAAATCTGTTCTTTGTTACAGGACAGAGTTTATGTCCCCTAACGATATAACACTCATGATTATCAGCCTTCAGCAAAGGGAGGGTTTTTGATGAAGCACTGGAGAGGCTCTCCAAAGGTCCATCTGCATTAAATCATTGAAATGAACTGCTTATCCCAGAAAGCTCTGCTACAGAATTGACCCTGTAGCTACCAGCTGGGTGGCCACTGAAGCAGAGGCCAGCAAGCATTTTTATACCAAGCTGCCAAAGGTGTCTCAGAAGGAGAGAGCAAGATTCTAAGCCTCCACATTTAGTTTCCCCCAGTGCTTTAAGATGAGGCCCCGACAAATATCTCCATCTCTTTAACATGGGCTAGCAATATCACTCGGTCCCCAGATACTTCCCTGCCGGCCTGAACTTCCATAACTGATAAGACATCCTTCCCTTTGCTTGAATACTTCGCTTCCCCATCACCTTCATGACACAATAATTAAAAAAAAAAAAAAAAGCAGGGGATGGTGGTGTACACCTCTAGTCCCAGCTAGTCTCAGCTACTCAGGAGGCTGAGTGGAGGAATTGCTTGAGCCCAGGAGGTTGGGGCTACAGTGAGCCATGGTCGAGCCATTGCATTCCAACCTGAGCAACAGAGTGAGACCCTGTCTCAAAAAAAAAAAGGCTTTTACTTATACAGTGAGGTCATGTTTTGATAATTCAACCAGCTTGAGTGGGATTATGCCATTTCTTACACAAATAAATTTGTGCACCTGCTTCTTGGTCCAAAGTCATTACTGGAACTACTGAGGTAAGAGGGTCAGGATGTTTTCTGTGTCAGAAACCATAATGGGCTTGTAAGGCATAAGACAGCAGGGGCAGGGGCAAAATTCAGAGGCCCAGATGTTGTCTCTGCCTCCTCCATACTCAAGGGTGTGGACTAACCAGCACTGAGTTTGGTTCAAGAACCAAGAACACCCAGGGTTTGTAAGTTCCTTATACAAAAGTAACAGATTATTCACAATTTTATATGGAATAGTGATATAAACCCTGAAGATCAAGACTAGTAGGGTACCCAGAATGAGGCTATTTAGGCAACTTTGATAGGAATCTCATGGCATGGAGAAAGTGATGGGATCTGTAGGAAATCAAATGTCCAAGAACGTCTTTGAAAGCGACACTGAATGTGCTCCTCCCACAGCATCCAGCCCTGTTCTACCGAGTTCAGGGTCTGTGTGTAATGTTGGGTGGGACAAGTGATGTTGGATGGGGACCTGTGATTGTAATTGATTATACCAATTAAACCCACTTGCAATAAAATACCGGCACTTGTGCACTCATAGTGAATCATATTTTACTGAGAAATATGCCGAATGATGGGATTGCAGTATATTCTGCTTCCTTTGAGAACTGTCTACATTCTACCTACCTGGCAAAAAGGAAGAAACATTCAGTTAATTTTAAGCGAAAAAATCAGAAAGACTTGGAAAAGTGTTGGAGGTGGCCAGGCACAGTGGCTCACGACTGTAATCCCAGCACTTTGGGAGGTTGAGGCAGGCAGATCATGAGGTCAGGAGTTCAAGACCAGACTGACCAACATGGTGAAACCGTGTCTCTACTAAAAATACAAAAATTAGCTGGTGTGGCATGCGCCTGTAATCCCAGCTACTCAGGAGGCTGAGGCAGAAGAATTGCCTGAACCCGGGAGACAGAGGTTGCAGTGAGCCAAGACTGCACCACTGCACTCCAGCCTGGGCAACAGACTGAGACTCCACCTCAAAAAGAAAAGAAAAGTGTTAGAAGGAGCACCTACTGTAATAAGTTGTCAATATCTCTTGTGCAAGTCTGGGAGTGGGTTGGGAAGGATTTTTCTTTAGGATCTTCACTTATGTGGTAGTGCACAAAGAGCTCAGTTCAGTTCAGCAATGATTGCCTGAACTGCCTTGTCACAGGCACACAGCGCAGAATGAGAAGGCAAGAAGGAGGAAGCCTGTGGGAAAATGAGACAGAACAACACAGAGGGAAATCATGATGCTGTCTACCAAAAGATAACTGTTTCTATGTGAATTTCTTAACTCTGAAATGCATGATGGTTTCAGATGAGAAATCCTTAAGAACACTGACACATTAAGGAAGAGAACAGAAAAGACTCTACTTTTATGTCAGTTAGGACACTTTAAACTCTGCTGCAATGATAAATCATCTAGAAACTTCAGTGGCTGAATACAGGTAGTTTACTTTGTACCCCCATTATAGTTCAGTGTGGATCAGGAAGACCTTTACCATGTGGCCATGCCATCTCAAGCATGTAGCCTCCAAGGCCACAAAGGCCAAGAAGGAGTGTGCAAAACTTACATCTGCATTGCCTCAGTCTAGAAATCACCCTATCACATCCACTTTCCTTCTAGAAAATATTAGTCACATGGCCCAAACCAACTACAAAGAAGACTGGGAAGAGTGGCTGCCCTGTGTATTCAGAAAAATAAAAACGATTTTGGTGAACACGTAACGTTTTCTCTGTCACATCTGTGCAACTAGCTCTCGTTAGACTTAAGGTACAATTGCATACAGGTTCATCCATCCATAATTGAGTTGTTGATTTGTAAATAGCTTCTATGGGATCTGATCAGTGGAAGCAAATGAGACCTTAAAAAATGTAGTGAGGCAATGGTGGGAAAAGAGAAATGCCATTATCTGTAGATACCTTAGTAAATTCAGCCTGTTCAATAATCCAGTTACAGTTGTGGGGCTCATGAAAAACTCCTAGACATGAAATGAACCAGAGTACAAAGGTAACAACAGCCAGTAAGTGATATTTAACTGTGCCAAGTTCTTGTTAGAGACTTGCCTGTATATAGTTGGTTTTTTAAAAGGCACAGAAACTTACCTGGGATTGGGTACAATCAGAAGTTAAATGGGGTCTTTTTCAGTTGACCTTGAATTTTGACAAAGGGGACAAACTTAAGGACTAAGAGTGACAAGTGTCCTCTCAGTTCAAACAGAGATGTTAGACAAAACTCTGCAGGACTTGCTAAGGGCAGCCAAACTGGTCATCCAGCAATCACATCCTTGGAGACCTATGCAAAAGACACTACAGCCTCCCAGTTACAGATCTCCAAGGGCACAACTCATAGACATGAGGCTTGTCTGCCAGCGGGGAAGACTGACATTTCACCCCTGCTGAAGATGTACAGAGCTGAGTTCTCATCCCCACAGAATCCACGTCATTGGAATGTAGACAAGTAAAAAAAAAAATCTTGAAAGAGCTTATAATCTTTTGGTTGGGTTTCAAAAATCAGACTGGTGCCTGATCGTCAGCAGGATATCATTGACAGTGGGAGATCAGCTCGAACAAGTGCAGTTAGAGGGCAAGGAAAGAGAGGGAGGCCTGGGAGCAATGGTGGGGAAAGTGGGCATCCAATTTCCCATGAACCAGGTGAATGTTGTGCAGAATAACAAGGTTAGAGTCACGTTGGAAGAATGGACCGTTAGGGGCTTTACTGCATGGGCAGAAGATGAGGTGGAGCCAGAGAAGATTTCACCTTCTTCAGGTGTAACAGGAGCAGTGGACATCTTGGTAGGGTTAGAGATCACGGGTTTACATTTTTACTTTTAAATTAACATGCAATAAAATTAGTCTGTTTGATTTACAGTTGTATGCATTTAAGTAGGATGTAAATTCACATAATCACCAAGACGATCAGGTTACGTGCTCTTTCTTTGGGACCCACCCTCCTCCGTCCCTAACTCCTGGAAACCCCAAATCTGTTCTGTCACCATTTTGTCTTTCTGAAAATTTCATAGAAATGGAATCATGTAGCCTTTGGATATTAGTTTTTTCCACCCAGCATACTGCATTGAGATTCATCCAAGCTGGTGCATGTCTCAGTGGTGAATTCTTTTGTATTGCTGAGAAGTATTCCATGGTTTGCCTGAACAACTGTTTGTTAATTAATTCACCCTGTGCCAGTTATCAATGTATTACCAGTTATCAATGTATTACCTCATAGCTCTGAATTCATCATTCAGTATCTGCTCTGTGTAATAGATTGAAGTCTTGAAGCATTCATCCCATACAATGAGTATAGTATTCACCTCTTTGGTACAGGGAGTTGGACAAGCAGTGCAGAAGGGTCCATCTGGTTCCAGCTGCTGCATTCTGTGTTTTTTCTCACTTGTGCTGCCCCATCAGGCAGCAGTATGTGTGTGTGTAGACATCTGCTGGTGATCTGCACTAGCTATATACAGAGGAAGCTGTGGCTCAGTGACCTTGCAGGCCTAGCTTAGGCCAGGTGACCACCTCCCCCACATCTTCCTGATGTGAGCACTGTGCACTCCAGGCCACATGCCCACAGTGGCATTCCAAATGCACTGTGTACCCCCATATCAACTGCAGCTCGCCTGCACCCTAAAGTAGCCATAGCCTGACCATACTACGTGTCCGTCCACCAGCCATGGCTTGACTGCACCCCACAGGTTTGCTTCCAGCTTTCCCAGAAACTGTGAACTAGCTCTGACCTAGGCAAGTAGGAGACCTTCCTTGCCATTCAGCGGGCTATAACACACCTCTTCTAGCGATGTCTGAACCCCAGCCTTGGGGAAGGGAACACTTCCAACTTTGTCTTTCTACTATCTCTCAGCCCTGAGGTGCTCTTTGGAGTTCTATGTATGTCTTTATAATCATTCTCTCATCATAGCCAAATAATTATTTATATCACAATATCCCTTTTTAAATTACTACTTGATTTCTGTCTTTTGATTGGACATAGACTGACACATACTGGTTGAAGGTCCTTGAGTTTTTCTAGGTATTAGTGATTACGAGTAGAGCCACAATAAACATTTGTGTATTGGATTTTGTGTGAACATAAGTTTTTATTTCTCTGGGGTAAATATCTACAAGTGGTATTTCTGGGCCATATAGTAAGGAAGTCACATTATAAGGACTTGTTAAATTGTTTTGTAGGGTGGCTGTACCATTTTGCACTCTCACCAGTAGTAGATGAGAGTTCCAGTTTCTCCACATTGTTACCATGTGGTGTTGATAGATTTCTTTTCTTTTCCTCTGTGTGCCCCAGGGCCATTTTAGTCAATGTGTTTTGTTTTGTTTGTTCCTCATTGTGGCTTTAATTTTTATTTTACTAGTAGATGGTGATGTTGCACATCTTTTCGTGTACCTATTTGCCATCTGTCTGTCCTCTTCAATAAAAAATGTCTATTCAAGTTTTTGCTCCTTTTTTAATTGGGTAGCTACTTGTTATTATTGAGGTTAGAGAGATCTTTATAAATTCTCAGCACAAGTCCTTTGTTGGACTTGTGACTTTAAAATAATTTGTATCAGTTTAAAGCTTTTTTTTTTCATACTTTCGACAGTGGTTTTCTCGGAAAAGGGGGTTTTAATTTTGTTAAAATCCACCTTTTTTTTTTCTCTTATGGATGATGCTTTTGGTGTTATATCTAAGAACTCTTTTTCCAATCCCAGGCCATGTTTTCCTCTAACAGTTTTATGGATTTAGGTTTCACATTGAGATCTATGGCCTATTTCTAGTTAATTTTGTATAAGGTGTGATGTTCATCTTATTCCATGTGTATGTCCAATTGATCTAACAGCATTTGTTTAAAACTCCACTCTTTATTGAATTACCTTTGAAAATTTGTCAAAATCAATAGGCCATATTTGTGTGGATGTATTTCTAGACTGTCTATTCAGTTCCATTGGTCTACCTCTTTATCAATATCACATCATTTTGATTGCTATAACTTTTTATTGACTTATAAAGTCATGTAGCATGACTCCTCCAGCTTTATTTTCTTCCCCAAATTGCTTTGGTTTTTCTAGTTTATTCACTTTTCCACATACATTTTAGAATTAGTTTGCCTATATCTACAAAAAATTCTGCTGGAATATTTGTTGGAATTGTGTTAATCCTCTTAATTAATGTAAAGGGGATTGTTGATTTGAGAAAATGTTGAATCTTTATATCACCAAACATGCTATACTTCTCTCTTTATTTAATTATTCTTTAATTTTGCTCATAAGTATTTCATAGTTGTCAGCTTATAGAACACCCACACATTCTGTTGATTTACACCTAAATTTCTTCTTTCTTTCCTTCCTTCCTTCCGTCTTCTTTTTTGAACTATTATAAATGGTAATGTCTGTACCATCTGGCTTTCAATCGTTTCTTAATAGAAATATAAATATTTTTGATTTTCACATTGGTAATCTTGTCTCCTAAGAACTTGCTAAACTCACTTACTAGTTCTAAGAAAATTTTTGTAGCTTTCTCGGATTTTCTACATAGAAAATTACTTTTCAGGAAAAAAAGAGAGATTCTTTCTTTCTTTCCAAACTGCAAGCATGTTATTTCTTTTTATTATCTCATCACACTAGTGAAAACTTTCATACAAGTATTGGATTCTGCGAGTATCCTTGCCTTGCTTCCCATCTTATAAAGAAAGCATACAATCTTTCACCATTTAATATGATTTTCAGCTGTAGTTTGTTTGTTGTTGTTTTTGGAGTCTTTTATCATGATGAGAAAATTCCCTTCTATGCCTAGTTTGCTGAGAGGTTTTATGATGAGTGGATGGTGAATTCTGCCAAATGCATTTGGAATTGGTTGATATGATCATGTGTTTGTTCTTCCTTAGACTGTTAATATAAAGAATTATGCTAAAATTTTCTAAAATATTAAGCCAGCCTTGAATACCCAGGACAAGCTCCACTTGGTTATGGTGCATTATTATATTTGTATGTTGCTAGGTTCAATTTGCTAATATTTTCTTGAATATTTTTGTGTCAATGTTCATGAAGAATGTTGGTCTATAGTTTTCTTATAATCTTTTGTTTGGTTTTAATATTAGAAAAATTCTGGACTCATAATAACTTGAATGACTTAGGAAATGTTCCTTCTGTTTTCTGCAAAAAATTGTGTAAGATTCACATTTTTTCCCTTTAAATGTTTGATAGAATTAGGCAGTGAAACCATCTGGGTCTAAAGATTTTATTCTTGAGATATTTAATTATATGAGTTCAATTTCTTTAATAGTTATGACCAATTCAGGTTATCTATTTCATGTTGGTTATCTATTTTTAGCTTGTGGTTTTTGAGCATTTACCCATTTGATTTAAGTTGTCAAATATGTATTTATATAGTATCCATGATATTTCCTTATTATTCTTTTCAGATGTGCAGGATCTGTAGTGCTATCTTGTCTCTCACTAATAATATTGGTAATTTGTCTTCTTCTTCTTCTTCTTCTTCTTCTTCTTCTTCTTGTCAGTCTCGCTAGGAGTTTTTCAATTTTATTGATGCTCTCAAAGAACCAGGTTTCTGTACTATTGATTTCCTTTATTGTTTTATATTATTCAATGGCAGTAGTTTCTGCTCTTAAATTTATTATTTTTTCTGCTTCCTAAGGTGGAAGTTTAGATTATTAATTTATATATTTTCCTTTTCTAACATAAGCATTTAATATTATATACTTCCCCTTAAGCATGGCTTTAGTCTCATCTTGCAAATTTTGATATGTTGCATTTTCCTTTCCATTCATTTGAAAATTATCATCCCATTTGCTTTGAGGCTTCCTCTTTTATCCATAGATTATTTAGAAATGTGTCACTTAATTTCCAAGTGTCTTGAGATTTTTTCCTATCATCTTTCTGTTAACAGTCACTAGTCTGAATTCATTATAAATCCATTATAAATACAGAACATAACTTTGTATAATTTTAATTTTTAAATTCTTGTTAATGTTTGTTTTACAATCTAGGATATGGTCTGCCTTAGCAGATGGTCGGTGTGTACATCAGAAGATTGTGTGTTCTGCAGTCATTGGGTGGAGCATTCTATAAATGTCAAATAGATCCAGAAAACAACAATTAAGTGGTGTTGTTCTAAATTCTTGATCAATTTCTATTTACCAGTTTTATCAATACTTGAGAGAATAATATTCAAGTCTCCAACTATAGTTGTGGATTTATCTATTTCTTTTTAGTTCTGTCAGTTTTGCTTCATGTATTTTGAAGCACTGCTGTTAGGTGCATACACACTTAAGATTGTTATGTCCTCTTGGTAAATTTATCCTTTTATTATAATGTAATATCTATTTTTCTCTCTGGCAATTTTCTTTGCTCCAAAGTCTCCTTTAGCTGATGTATTATAGGCATTCCAGGGCCTGGCATGGTGGCTCACACCTATAATCCCAGCAGTTTGAGAGGGCAAGGCAGGCAAATCACTTGAGCTCAGGATTTCAAAATCAGCCTAGACAACATGGTAAAACCCCCTCTTTACAAATAAATAAATAAATAAATAAATAAATAAATTAGCCCATGTAGCAGTACACACCTGTGGTTGCAGCTACTTGGAGGGTTAAGGTGAGAAGATTGCTTGAGCCTGGGAGGGTGAGGTTGCAGTGAGCCATGATCACACCACTATACTCTAGCCTGGGTGACAGAGGGAGACCCTGTCTCAAAAAAGTGTGCATATATATATATATTTATTTAAAAACCAATAATATATATTAATATATTTTTATCATATACTATAGAAAATAAATAATAAATGTTAACATATTTATCATATTAAATATATATTAACATATTATTTATTTCTAAATAATGTATAGATTAAATAATACATTTATATACAGGCACTCCAGCTTTCTTTTAATTAATGTTCATATAATTATATCTTATTAACCTACCTATACCATTGTATTCAAAGCATTTTTCTTTTTTTTTTTTGAAATGGAGTCTTGCTCTGTCATTCAAGCTGGAGTGCAGTGATGTGATTTTGGCTCACTGCAACCTCCACCTCCCAGTTTCGTGATTCTTTTGCCTCAGCCTCACAAGTGGCTGGGCCTACAGGCACCCCCTCACTGCCCCCCGCTAATTTTTTGTATTTTTAGTAGAGGCGGGGTTTCATCAGGTTAACCAGGATGGTCTTGATCTCCTGACCTCATGATCGGCCCGCCTTGGCCTCCCAAAGTGCTGGGATTACAGGTGTGAGCCACCGTGCCCAGCCCAAAGCAATTTGACTGTAAGGGCATTAATTTTCTTGTTCAGATAAGTTCACTAATTGTGAAGACAGTAAATTAGCTGAATTTGGTTCTCATCAAGTTAAATCTGATAAACGGCTTGCTGAAAGTAATTTTAAATAAATTTATAAAAGTTTATTCTAATAATCTCTATCTTTTAACTATTTTGTTTAGACATTTTACACAATTATTTTGTTTAGACATTTTACACTTAATGTAATTATTATGTTTGGATTTATGTCTACCATTTTGTTACTTGATTTCTATCTATTTTCTTAGTTTTTTTCCTCTTGTTTTTCTCTTCCCTTGTTTTGGATTATTTAAACAGTTTGATTATTCCATCAAAACGTTTTTATTGTGGTAAGAACACTCAACATGAAGTCTATCCTCTTAACCAATTTTAAGTGTACAATACACTATTGTTGACTAAAGGTATGATGTTGTGCAGCAGACCTCTAATGCTTATTCATTTCACGTATCTGATATTTCATATCTGTTTATTGATAACTTCCTGTTTCCCCCAGTTACCACTTTAGTCTTTCATTTTATGCATTTGACTATTTTAGTTAGCTCATATAAGTGAAATCATGCAGTATTTGTTTTTCTGTGTCTGGCTTATTTACATAGCGTAATGTCCTCAAAGTCGATCCATACAGTGACTTATTGCAGAAATTCCTTCTTTTTACAGGCTGAATAGTATTTCAATATCCATCATGTTTTAACAATATTTGATGTTTTGTTTGTTTGTGTTAATAGTTACCCAATGGAATAAAATATAACGATTTTCGCATTCTACTCAGAATAAATAGTGTGCCACTTCAAGTGGGAAATAGACATCTTACCATCATCTAGACCCTTTACATTGCATTACATCTACCTGTATTGAAAATCCTATCAGAAAATGTTATCATGTTTGCTTTTAATAAATCACATCCTGGATGTTTTAAATATTATGCTATACGATTCTAGATCTTGTTGAAATCTTATGTAGAATGTTATTTTTGCTTCAGCAGGCAATTAACCCAGTGAGATTAAGGCTCCAAATTAAGCCTGTGGCTTTAATTTCAGTTTTGTTTCACTGTCTTTCAGTTCTATTTAGACCTACTTCATATTTATACCTTTCAGTGGCCAGTATGGAACTCAGAAAGTGATCTCTCCTATAGCTCAATTCTCAAAGTTTATGGTATTCCCTTTAGGGTCAGATTCATACATGCACAGATTGGGAATGAGCCCAAAGGTGTATAAACAGTTTTATGGGTTCAGTTTTCTGAGCTCCTCTCTGCCTGTACCCTCCTGCTCTGTGCAGTTCTCTCACCAAAGCATTGAGGCTTTATTTATCTCACTCTGCAGTGCACTTCCCACAGCTGCTTACACCCATGTAACAAAAGAGTAAGGCGATAAAGAAAAAATAAAACACAATAGGGGTTTGCCACAGCTTCTTGGGACTACAGGTCCTCATACCAAGGTGGACAATTCCCTTCTTCAGAGATTTAGGCTCTCGAGGGCCACTAATGCCACTGTTTTTATTGGTGTCACTGCTGCTACCACAGGATTGCTTAGAGACTGGGCAGTGAAAGAACATGAAATGGAAAATATGGGAGGGCTAAGAAACTCTTTCTCAGTCTTCAAGCCAGAACTAGAGTCCTTCTCAAGCTCTTTCTGTTATTGCTGATGTCTACTTCTGAGTTTCAGACTGTACTGAATCTAAGTCAGAAGAGACTGGAGACAAATTATGAGACTTTGAATTATTGTTTTCTCCAATCTGTCTGCTTCTATTTACTTTTCAGAATACTCAAATTGATTTTAATGCATTTTTATCCAGACATTATAGCTGTACTAGGAGGAAGAGACAGGATGGTGTTGTTTACTCCATCTTACCTAGAATTTCAACCTAGAAATAATATAGATGTTAAATGTAGGTATTAAAACCTAAAAGGGACCAGGAAAGCTATGAGAACTGCTCGAGCTATCATAGAAGGGTCAGTAAGAAGTACTCTATGACATACATCAGAGGTAGAGTGGCCATCATTCAAGGTAGAACACTTTTTCAGAGTAAAAGAGAGTACTATAATAATTACACTTGGACAATAGGTACAACCAGGAACTAGAACATATAGACACCTTCCTTGTAAGGTGTGATAAAAAAGTAATACTCTTTTCTAATTATATTCCACTGAGTCCAATTGTTCTATTGCAATCAGTATCCTATACATAGAAATTTTGTTTTGGTTGCCTGCTTTCTTGTGGTTAATTGACATGTAAGAAATATAAATAGCCCCCTGTCCTGAATGCTACTTTCTTACCTTCACTGTACCTACCAGCCTGGAAAGAGTGTATTCTATAAATATTAGAAGTAGCTATTTCTCCTTTTGTGTACCTGCTAACCTGAAGCTCAATTTGATTTTCTGTGATGCTAAGGACAAAACACTAGACCTCTGGACAGCTTGGTTCTAGCATTATCTATCTTAGGATAAACTGAACAAACTGACCAAAGGAAGTCTGAGTCTTAAATCTCAGCGAGTGGCTGGCAGGAAGGCCAGGGATCCTGGCCATCACCAAAGCACAATGGCACAGTGACAGTATGGGTTCCTCTTCACTGAGACCCTGCAATGATCCTTCCCACAAGAAACTTCCTCCAAGAATAATTTATACCCTTTAACTCATCGTTAACTTTATCACTGAAATTTCCAACAAGGATGTTGCTTGGTGCCAAAGCCACAGTGGTTTTTATGATGTGGGTGCCTCTGTGAATAAAGAGCAGAAGTGTTTCACACAGGCCCCAAGACGATCATGACTTTTAGCCACTCTGAACTTGGATCACATCCAGACTGGTGGATGTGACACATTGCATGTGAATGAGCCCAAACGCTGCTTTTATTTATTGCTCCAATGATAAATCATTTTATTCCATTAGAGAAGGTAGAGTGTAAGAGTTTGATATCCATACGCAAGTCGAACACTATTTTAACTGCAGGATAAACTGTTGTAAAGGAAACACACTTATGAGGAGGAAATTGGCCTCATCTATCACGAACAATTTCACGGCTCTGCAGCCCATTACTTTGGAGGATTTAAAGGGAGACCCCCCAGATCGGAAGCACACGGGATCGCCAGCCTCAGCAGACGGTTCAGGCCACGGTTCTATTCACATTCCATTCTTGCTGCCTTTTACCCAGTGTATATCGTTATTCCCTAGACTCTTAGCTGCACTGCTGACTTGCCAGTGCCTCTCTTCTTTGTTTGTCACTGCAAGTCCATTCCTTGTCTCTTCATTGGCCTGATCATTTTGGCCCAGTTGGTCTATACTTCCAGGGGCCCAGGGTAAGGATTTACCCTTTATACCTAACATGAAGGTTTCTGGCTGACATCACAAGGAGGAACTGAAATTACCTCTACTCTTCTTTCCAAGCTTATATCCTGGCACAGACTGCATCTGGCAAAAAGGAAAGGGATTCTTCCTTTAGTTCATCCACCCAGAGTGGGCACTTCGCATAAGCACACAGTAGAAACCAATCCTAGCCTTGTCTATTCTGGGTGCTGTTGGTCTCTACCTTTTAAGCTCACTTTCTGTGCTTCAGAGTTGTTGGCTGACCATGGAGTAGGAATTGTCTTCTTTACAGAAATGCTTTAGGCAGAGTTTAAATCACTTGTTTCTAAGGCCGGGGATGGTGGCTCACGCCTGTAATTCCAGCACTTTGGGAGGCTGAGGCAGATGGATCCCTTGAGGTCAGGAGTTTGAGATCAGCCTGGTCAACGTGGCAAAACCCCATCTCTACTAAAAATACAAAAATCAGCCAGGCGTGGTAGTACACGTGTGTAATCCCAGCTACAAAGGCAGCTGAGGCAGGAGAATTGCTTGAACCCAGGGGTCAAATGTTGCAGTGAGCTGAGATCGTGCCACTGTACTCCAGCTTGGGCAACAAGAGTGAGGCTCTGTCTGAAAAAAAAAAAATCACTTGTTTCTAATAAATTAATATTTGTTTGATTGCAAGTATATATAAAGTCATATGCACAATACATGGTAGACGTGACAGTCCCTAGCCACAAGGCAGAAGTAGCTGTATTTTCTGATTCTGCTCAGACCACCGGGAAATCTTGGGGATGTTGTGCACTGAAAGTACCCAAGGTCTAGAGAATTCACTCCCTCTCTGTCCAGTTCAGGAAATCAAAGGCTCTAAACCACAGCTTCAATCCCATTCCACTGTCCATCAAGCTTGCTGGAACTGACAGGAGACTCTTTCAAGCCTGAACACACACACATAGAGCTGTGAATTTTGTCCAGCAACATCTCTATCCCAGGGATAGATTGGGAGGGGGCTCCCGGGCTCATTTCACCATTCCTTAGGCTGGGAGCTCCTCCCAGTGGTTTCTGTTTTACTGAGTCCTTTCCACTGAAAAATCCTAGAGGTAATTCTAAGCTGGTTCCACGTGAATCCTTGAGAGTTTTTTCACAGGCATATGGTAGCGCATTTGGGTCCAGAACCTAGAATTGGGAGGAACTGATTTTAAGCCTCTCCATGTAACTGCTGGCAAAACCCTGAGAGCTTTTTTCACAAGATGAGGTAGAGACTCTGGCTCTTGGAAGTAGCAGAACTTAATTAAAATGAGTTTCAGTGTTTGATCATTCAAGGCAAGATTCACTGCTGCTTGTAGTTCAAAGACACTGGGTCCATTGACATAGTTGGGGCTCAAGATAAATATTCCTCTTCTGCTTCTCTTAATAATGCTCACAATGTCTTCTGCATACACTGGAAATAAAACATTTGATTATTTGCAGTTGATATTCTTACACCTTGAGTCAGAGGTGAGATCTGGACCTCTCAGGGTTCCTAGGGCTTGGCCCCGGCCTGAAAAGCCTGCTTGACCCGGTGCTGAGTGAGCTTTGTGAGAGGCAGAGTCCCAGAAATCAGAGGGGCCACTAAATTGGAGTGACAGAGACAGTCTTCATCGGCGAAGCCAAGAGAGGTGTCTTTGTCCTAGAAGGCCTGCCTAGGACCCTATATCATTTATCCTTCTGCAGATGGATCTGTCTGATAATGGAGCACATCTCTGGAACACCCAGTTTCTGTGTTGTTGCCCAAGATGTTCTAACCTCATGAAATCTCCCAGATCCATATTCCAAAAGAAAGAATGACAAAAAGAACTTGGAGATTGCATTGAACTGCCCTTTTTGCACTGTCGTTTTACTTGACGTGTTGGACTTACCTCCTCCTGGAGCCACATCTCTTTCAAGCAAACACAAGGAATATCCATATTTGTTTTCTAAAACATCAGGAAATAGGCTCAGGGCCAAGTATTCTTCACTCAGAGATGAAGTGGCCTCATTTTGAAAAGAGCTAGATCTTGCATAGGACACGAAAGCATCAAAATCCTTTTTATCTGAAGAATAGGAAAAAGTATAAAAACATAAGTCATTTACTTTTTAAAAAACTATCATGGTACACACAAATATGCTTGAAGCCTATGGTAAATGGATAAGAAATGATTTGGGAATCCTTATTAAATTGGTTTTAAAAATTCATTTCAAAATCCTACCACTGAGCAGTACTGACTGTCCACCCAAAATCTAATTCTAATTTATGAAGCGCTCTTGCATTTTCTCTGAGGTTAGATCAAACAGCTAAGGCATTCTGTGATTGAATCACATGAACTCAGGAGTTTCTCTGAGCCTTCTTTGTACCCGCAGTGTTTCTGTCTCATTAGTCACATATCAAACAGGGGTCTGCCCCGTCCAACATGATGATATCCAGTAAGCAAAGTCCTGCGAACACCCAGCACGTTGTATCCAAGGATAAATGGTACTTCCTTGGAGAGCCGATGGCACATATGCTGATATGTGAATCCCAGTATCTAAAATAAAGATAATCATTTATTTGCAGGCTGTTTTAAGAGTTTCATGAGACAACGTATAAGAATTTCTTGGTGCCTGGCTCATAGGAGGCACAAGATAAATTTCCATTCCCCTCTATTCGAGATGGAAAACTATACGTATAGAACTTGTCATAGGATATTTTCAAGGTCGTATATGCCTTTGTTGACTAGATTCTAAAATAATTTATATAACATGTAAAATAATATAGTCAACAGAGGCATATGAGACCTTGAAAATATCCTATATTTTCATATGCATGCTTCATAAATGCGTGATTACTAGGACTAAGGAACTAACTGGAAGAAATAGAAAATCCCAACACAACCCACAGGCTTTGGAATGGGATATACCAGCTTCATATTCCAGCAATCCCACAGTTGTTACAAAATGGGAAACAGCAGCACTGATTGCTGATGCTATTTAGTAGTACACCACGTTCAAGGTGAACCTAAAAAGATTCCATGGTGGATGGAAGTACCAGGTACCAAAAAGGAAGGTCTCAGAGTCAATAGAAGAGGATGTCAAAGAGCTGAGGTTGGGAAACTAACCTATGAAGCACCTCATTGCTCATGTAGGAAGGCCGAGACTTGGGGGGCATGGCTGACAGGTAGGTGTCGTGCTGTTTAAATGTGTAACACACCATCGTTGTCTCTATTCCTTCCATATCGTGTGAAATCCTGGCAAACTAAAATTTTTCTATAACTTGGAAACTCCATTTATTTAGTCATAAAATTAGAGCGTGGAGTATCAGAGACCTCTGAGGTCCTCCAGAATTCTCACATTCTACATCTCTAAAAGTTTGGTTGCTCAGCACTGACTTCAAAAGTCATATTGCTAAAAAGTTTTATGTTGGCCGACAGAGGGCATTGCATCCCTGTGTTTGCAAACCGGATCCTCCCTCCTGATCTAATCACTAAAACATTGTCTTTGCAAAGCAGAAAGAGAAAGGACACAAATCTTGCACCATTGACTGACTCTCCTACACAAGCTCCAGAATCTTAAGGTAAATAGTAATATAAGACATTTATTTCATAATTTGCTTCACTCAAAAAAGCTATTAAAAATAAATCTTAAAAACATTTGGCTTAAGGATTTCTATTACATATTCTCAGTAGTTAGTCTAAAGAAAGACGTGAATGATGCATTTCTTTTTTTTTTCTTTTGAGACAGAATCTTGTTCTGTCACCAGGCTGGAGTACAGTGGCATGATCTAGGCTCACTGCAGCCTCCACCTCCTGGGTTCAAGTGATTCTTTTGCCTCAGCCTTCCGAGTAGCTATGATTACAGGTGCCTGCCACCATGCCTGGCTACATTTTATATTTTTAGTAAGGATGGGAGGGGTTCATGATGTTGGCCAGGCCAGTCTCAAACTCCTGACTTCAAGTGATCTGCCTGCCTGGGTCTCCCAAAGCACTGGGATTATAGATGTGAGCCAACATGCCTGGCCACTTTTTTTTTTTTTAATTGGATCTCACTCTGTCATCCAGGTTGGAGTGCAGTGATATAATCACGGCTCACTGCAGCGTTAACCTCCTGGGCTCGGATGATTCTCCCATCTCAGCTCCTAAGTAGCTGGAACTACAACGGGGCACCACCACACCCAGCTAATTTTAAAAAGTTTATTGTAGAGGTGGAGTTTTACCATGTTGCCCAGGCTGGTCTTGAACTCCTGAGCTCATGCAGTCCCCCCACTCTGGCCTCCCAAAGTGCTAGAATTATAGGTGTGAGCCACCATACCCAGCCTCCCATGCAAGTCTTTATTCAGCCTTTCTTCCCCTGGGGGTCTGACACTTCCTCACTGAAGTCCTGGTTTGGGAAAGCACTGGAGTTCGAAGGGGCCTCTCAGTAAGGTAAATGATTATCCCTGAAATCCAGCAAAAAGGGATTCTGCCCTTTTCAAGCAACAGTCATTTACTAAAACTGCAAACTTCTAACCTTAGAGATTTCCTGGACTAGAGAAAAACAGAAGCAGCTTTTCTACTCCAAAGACGCAAACATCAATGAACATGATTATCCTACCACAAATATTGACAGGCATTTCATTAATAATAATAGTACTTGCATTTTACAGGACTTCTCACTTTTACAGGCATTCCCACCACCTAAAAAGCCCTCATTTTACAGATGAGGCTAACTGAGGTAACAGCTAATGAGATATCTTAAGCCAGGCAATCTGTGCCCAAATCCCAAGCTCTAACGCCTTCCAGTGGTTCAATTTACACACATGACTTCCTCTCTGTCTGCCTGGCTGGTAGGATTGCCGTGACCATTAAAGTAGCCAACACACATGACAAGCATACACTCCAGTCCTCAAGAAACAGCCATAGCCTGCACATGCTGAGCATTTACCGTGTGCTGGGTGCCATTCTAAATACTTAATATGGCTGGGGACATTGGCTCATGCCTGTAATCCCAGCACTTTGGGAGGCCGAGGCAGATGGATCACCTGAGGTCAGGAGTTGGAGACCAGCCAAACCAACACGGCGAAACCCTGTCTCTAGTAAAAACACAAACAATAGCTGGGTGTGGTGATGCATGCCTGTAATGCTGACTACTCGAGAGGCTGAGGTAGGAGAATTGCTTGAACCGGGAGGTGGAGATTTCAGTGAGCTGAGATAATGCCACTGTACTCCAGCCTGGGAGACAAAGCAAGACTCCGTCTCAAAATAAATAAGTAAATAAATACTTAATATGTCTTAAGAATGCATCAATGAGCCCTCATAGCATCCTTTGCAATTGGTGCTATGACAATCCTGTTTTATAGATGAGGAAAGAAAGGCACAGAGATGTTTAGTCATTTTCCCTGTTGCTTAAGGTTGGTTACAAAGGCATGATTTTTAAGTCCAACATGTTTCACAACAGCATTGTCTACAAGATTCCTGGTAACTAGAATGAAAAAAAAAATAATTGTTTCTCCAGCTTTCCTTAGTGTGAGGTCACCAGCCCTGGAGGAAGGTATCAAAACCTTAGGGGCATTACTTTATCCAGTGGGGGGACATTTCTTTCTTCAGCTCCTCCCTCATGCTCTGCCCTGGCTGGCAGAGGACATCTGAAATTATTTTCTAAAGTAACTCTGAAGAAACAAAGCCAAAGAGTAGTGATGGTATTTTCTGTCATCCTGCTCCAAGTCAATTCTGAGAGGAAAAGTCAGAGGGCTGCATGTGGGGGTGACCTTACCCCCAAGTGTCTCGTCCTTGCTCTGGTAGGTCCGGTACAGCAGCACTATTTCAATCCAGTGCCTGTAGAGGAGGGCACTCGCCGCCAGCAAGGCCACCAGGGTCCCAACGGTGCCGAGCAGGATGTACAGGAGCACCACTGCGGAGACAGGGCCTTTGTGAAGAGACACAGAGGCAGCAGGCTTGGGCCCAGATCATGTTCAGGCCGGCACTGTGGCCCACCCAGTACCTTTTTCAGTTCTATTATTTTATCAAAATCATTGCCACTAGCAGCGGTTCTTATGAATCTGGAAACTTCTTAAATTACATCATGGAAAACTACTCAGCCATAAAAAGGAACAAAATAATGGCATCTGTAGCAGCCTGGATGGAAGAGGAGACCATTATTCTAAGTGAAGTAACCCAGGAATGAAACACCAAACACTGTATGTTTTCGCATGTAAGTGGGAGCTAAGCTACGAGGATGCAAAGGCATAAGAATAATGCAATGGACTTCAGGGACGGAGGGAGAAGGGTGGGAGGAGGGGGTGAGGGATGGAAGAAAGTGCACATTGGGTACAGGGTACACTGCTTGGGTGATGGGTATGCCAAAATCTCAAAAATCACCGCTAAAGAACTTATCCATGTAACCAAAACCACCTATACCCCAAAAACCTACTGAAATAAATTTTTTAAAACATCACACTTTGAGAACTGTCTTACAATAAACATTAGAGACCCCAGCGGAATGGGCAATTCCTGACCAGGGTGGCCGCAGAAACTTATCACATTCATTTTATTTTTTTCCCTCATAAATGTCCACACAATTCATTTGCATCTTTCTCATTGCAAATTGTAAATTATTTCCCTGTATTGTTATTCCTACTGAAGCCTAAATTTCCAGAGACCAGGAGTCTCATCTGGCTTACCTGATACAAGGGATCTCCTACACACTCCCATGGGGAAAAAACCCCTACACAGAGTGTCTACTACAGGCCAGAATACACTTTGTCTTGTTTAAGCCTATTAATTAAAGAAATGAATGATATCAACTTCATCTCTAGACATCTTCTTAAGGAAATTTAAATGCTGTTCTTCATCTAGAATTTCTACTCCAGTTTTTTTTTTTTTTTTTTTAATATCAGTGGTATACCATTTTGAACAATGAACATGACTACTCCTTCTCTGTTCCTTTCTCCACTCATCAGAACACGAATCCATCATGTCTTCTGGATTTGGAAGCCAGGAAAGAAAAACTGGAAAGGGAGCTATGTCTTAGCACAATGCCTGCCACACAGAGCATGTAAGCCCTGTAGCAATTGTAGAATGAATGCATGAATGAATGAGTGAATGAATGAGTTGCTTTACCAACACAGCCTCCCAAATACAAAGTATTACTTAAGAGGACTAACTCCAAACCAGTAATATGCAATTTATCACTTGTGTGGCTTTAGTCAAGGTATTAAATGGGTTGACACAGGAAAGTGCTTACAACAATGTCTGTCATCTAGAAATGTAATCGCTATCATCATTATTACTATTCTTTAGGAAAACTCCTCCCCTCTCAAGGGAAAGCAGTTTCATGCCTCCCAGGCAACCTTCTGGGCTTACCTCCTCTCTTTTCCTTCAGTTGGATGGACTGGGTTGTGTTTCCAATGGAGTTTTGGACAAAGCAAACAAACTTCCTGCGAAGATCACGCTGAGTCACTTTTTCCAAGATGATATCACGCTCAATGATTTCACCCTTCACAGTGGATTCAATACTAAGAAAGGAGAAAAAAAATACCACATCCATTCAGTAACATACATTAACACCCATTTGCAGCATTTGAAACTCGTATAAGCATTTGAAACAGTCTGCTTTTTAGAGAACTGGGAAATCAATAGTATAAGAAGATACCAGGACAATGTAAGATGGTCTGATAAGAGGGCTCCTTCTTGACTCAGTTATTGACTTTTCTAAGCATTCATGCTAAGACATTATTTACTTGTGGGACTCATCTGACCTTCCTTACTCTAAGAATTCTCCTCGAGAATAGATAGTAATAATACATTCAGAAAAATACTTAAAATAACCAACTCCTACTGAAGGTTTACTATGTATCAGTTCCTCTTCTGTGCACCAAATATGGACTCTAATGTCCTCCATTCCTCACCTCCCAGAAACCATAGAATTTAATGGAATCATAAAAGCTTTGGCCGGAGACAAAGACAAGGCAAAGAAGATAGGCGAGCAGGCCCAGGCCACACCACAGGAAACAGGCAACCTGATTCCTGCGCCCATCTCCACTTAGGAATTTGAGAGTCTTGGCTTATTCACAATTTGAGTTCTCTGAAGTCGCCAATTTACGATCCATCTTATTTTTTTTTTTTTTTTGAAATGGAGTCCCGCACTGTCGCCCAGGCTGCAGTGCAGTAGCGCGATCTCGGCTCGCTGCAATCTCCATGTCCTGGGTTCAAGCAATTCTCCTGCCTCAGCCTCTGGAGTAGCTGGGACTACAGGGGTGCACCACCACGCCCAGCTAAATTTTTTTGTATTTTTAGTAGAGATGGGGTTTCACCATGTTGGCCAGGATGGTCTCGATCTCCTGACCTCGTGATCCGCCCACCTCGGCCTCCCAAAGTGCTGAGATTACAGGCGTGAGCCACTGCGCCCAGCCTACAATCCATCTTTGTGTTAAGAAATCTTGTATATGTGAATGATGTTTTAGGCTGTGTTGCTCTGAGCCCCTGATGTCAGCTCCTATTTACTAAGTGCTTTCTACCTGGCAGATTGTGATAGGCATAATACCTCCACTGCAGCCATCCCTCCCAGTGAGCTTGCAAAGTGCAGGTTATTATCCATAGATTATCAATGGGATGATGGAGGCTCACAGGGGTTAGGGGTCATGTTGCCACCAGATAGAAAATGGGTTTAAACCCAAGGGTGCGTGATGTCAAACTATACCTTCTTGACTACACTCTTCTACTATGAACTCTAATGCAGTAACAGCTTAAGATGGGCCTCAATGACCTTTTTGATCTTAGAAATTCTTGCTAAATTTTATTGTTGTGACCAAAATCTGTTCTTGACTTTTTTGTAATGATGTATACTTTTCAAAATGATACTGCATTTGTTCATTGATATCTGTTACATATCAGAAGATGGTACTTAATCTATAAACTCTTACTCTGGTTCAGATCTTTGAAAAATCAGGGAATGTGTCCTTTAGAGACATGTCTGATTGGACATCATTGGATCCAGACCCTTTGATCCTTCCAGGGACTGGAGATCAACTTTTTTTGTGATTGGATAGCTCCAAATATCTAGGGTTTTCTACTGGCCAAAATCTCTCACTAATAAATTCTTACCACTGATCCGGGTTCTGTGCTCCAGAGAGCAACAAAGCAAGTCTAATTTCTGAAACAATGTAATAGCTCCCAAGGATTTAAAGACAGACAGTCCTCCTCTGAGCCTCTTTTTCTGGGCTAAGCTGCTTCAGCTATTCCTCACTTTACATATTTTTTGTCAGACTTCTTATGATGATGCCATTTCCCCTGGATGTTTCCCAGAGTGTTCATTACCCCACACATCTGGATCCCCAGACCTGCCACGCTCTGAATGGGCGACCTGGGTGAAATGCAGAATGAGGGTAGGCAGCATTTCCTCCCATTTTTTGGACATGTTACTTAACTCCAAGTAGTTGGATCAGTACGTCTGTCTGCTCAATAGCTTGACTTTGAGAGCAGCCACGTCAAGTTGTTTCCACAAATTGAGGTTTAAAACAACTTACATATTTCGTTCAATGGCCCTTTGCACTTTGCATTTCTGTACTTTTATTTTCACCACTAGTCGGTGCTCGTGGCTACACCATCAACTGTATATTTCAGAAGTTTGTAAAGGTAAAAGCATCTCTTCTGAATTGCAGAGAACAGAATCCGTGAGTTTTTTTCTTACCTTTTCGCCTCAGGTACTGAGACTTCCCACTCTAGATCAGAATCTTTGATGTACCATTTTATGACAGGTTTAAAGACCCTTTCAAAGCCAAATAGTGCTTTGCAGCTAATATTTAAAGGCTTTCCTGAAAATGAAAGGACCAGAGAAAAAAACAAGGAAGCTCGTGAGAACACTTTGTCCTATGACTGGGAAGAAGACGTGACCAGAAGCTGTTTTCTGATGCAGTCAGGTTTGCAGGTAGAATATGTGTGCCAGAAATAATGAAACGTCTGCACATCTTTCATTCAGAAACACATTGAAACCAGTTATGTTTGTTCTAATGGGTGATCCTTCTATCTCAACCATATAACCATATGTTCTTAAAATGAAGATGAGCATGATTATACCACTAAGGGTCCTTACGTGGACTGAGGGAGACACTAAGAAAATGAGGAGTGTCTGAGATCAGCTCCGTCTCCTACACCTGTTGAAGTACAAGATGTGTCCATAAAGAAAATTTTACTATCCAGTATGTTTATTAAGTAAAAATAAGGTTATTGTAGCATGTGGTTTAAATAAAAAATTATTTTTATATTAAGCTACTTTTCTGAACAATTCACTATGGATGGGCATGCATATTATGAGACTAACTTTCTTCTACACATTTTTTTCCACAAGGAATATCCAGATATGCTCTGCCACAAACTTAATATTTAACCATGAAGTGTTTAGGAGCTCTGTTTGAAAACTCATCTTTGCACCTTAACATTTTTTCACCAGTAATACCTTATAATTCACTAATATATATGTAACTTAACTGTTTGAATTAATTTAATTTTTCCCCTTTCTTTCCTCCTTCCTGCCATTTTCTTGATGTTGACCATATAGCAAGTGCTATTTCTAGTCAGGACGTGCCACTACTGCCACCTAGTGGTCTTATATCATAACATGTATGTTTACATTTCTTTCTAAAATAATAAATCTTTTAGTAGCATTTTAGAAAATATTTATGTTATTAAAAGAAAAACAGCATTTTATTTTACATACAGCAATTCTTATTTGTCTGTGTAGAAAGACATAGATGTTGTTGAAGTTGACAAAATAAAAGGAGACCACAGGGAAGTCAATCTCTCCTCAACCCCCAAGAAGACACTACTTTGGAATACAAATTGTTTGGGCAAGGGTTGTAGAAGTCCACTGCAATTCTCTTAAATGTCAGGCTAAATGTCATATTCATAAGAGTTAATGTTACTCAGGTTGGTGAATTTATAGTCATAACTGATAGACCTAACCGACATACACAAAACCACCCGTTCTTGGGATAAGTAAGGAAGAACAAAATCTATTGATCATGTTTTATGCTCTAGCCACTTAACATACATTGTCTCGTTATTTCTCAATATAATGTTTTTATTTTTTTCTTTGAGATGGAGTCTCGTTCTGTCACCCAGGCTGGATTGCAATGGCACGATCTTGGCTCATTGCGACCTCTGCCTTCCAGGTTCAAGTGATTCTGCTGCCTCATTCGCCCAAGTAGCTGGGATTACAGGTGCCCACCACCACACCTGGCTAATTTTTGTGGTTTTAGTAGAGATGGGGTTTCATCATGTTGGCCAGGCTGGTCTCGAACTCCTCCTGATCTCAGGTAATCTGCCCACCTCAGCCACTCAAAGTGGTGGGATTACAGGGATGAGCCACCGTGCCAGGCCTGCAATATAATCTTTTAGGGTCATTTTTATGATACCTATTTGCATATTTAAATACTGAGGCTTAAAAGGTGAAGTAATCATCCAAGGTCACAAAACTAGTCAATGGTTGAGTTAAGATTCAAACCCAATTCTGTTTGTCTGGAAATTCCAATGATCTTTTCCTTCTGTCCCACTTAGATCTGCTCCCAGCAGCACAATGTCATTCAATGGTGATGTAATGAGACTCAGCTTACCAAGTTCTACCTCCAGTGTGCTCTCGATGGGGTCCAGAATATCTGGTTTGAGTTTAGTGTCTGCGACTGAAAGATGAAAACAAAGATTACTTTTGCATTGAGAAGTCTGAGGGCCTGCTTGATGAAGATTTGCACGCACAGCCACACTTTGACCTAAATGTCTTGGAGCTCTGTCTTCAAATTTTACTCATGATCTGTAAATTTAGGAATTCTAGTTTTCATGTAAAAAGCTTGCCCCCTAAAATGACTGCCACATCAGGTTGTGGGTGCTAGTAGAACATTAGCCATTAATTGATCCATATATGCCTGTGTGCATTTTCTTTCACACTAATCCTGCCCCTTGGAGACGAGTCCCTATCCCTGTCTTTTCCTACAAGATTTCTTTGTGGTACCATCTGGATGAGTAATCCAACTGAAAGGAAAATCCACCCGAGAAACTGTGAAAGTCAAGCATATCTGAGTCCACCCCTCCGTCCTTAAACTCACGGTTTATTTCAAAATGAAGAAGAGTTCAGTCCTTAATTAACAATTTTATCCTTCAACTTCCTGCCACAAACTTTCAAATATGCCTCCACTGTCAAACTTCCTCATGAAGGTGTCTCTTTTTCCGGATAAAGGAAAATTCAGGGTCTTTGCTGTTGACGTTATCTACTCTTACTTCTCAAAGGCCTCCTTCTCTCCTTTGCACCATCTTGGTCCTGTGTATTTAACTTCTCTCTCTCCCTCACTCTTTCTCTCTCTCTCTTTCTCTGGGCTTCTTCTCATCAGCATTTATTCATGCTCAATCTCATCATCCTTAAAAAGAGAAAACGCTCCCTGCCTCACATTCCAGCCTCACTCGTTCTCCTTCCTTCCCAGCCAAATTCTTGAAAGGTAGTTCTATGTGCCCATTCCCTCCATCCCCTCACCTCCCATGGAACCTGATTTCTGCCACCATTACTCCACTGAAATTGCTTTAGCCAAATTCACCAGTGACACCCATGCACCTAAATCCACTGGGCATACTCAAGTTTTTAATTTACTTTACCTCTTATCAGCATTGGACACTGTTGGCCATGCTCTCTTTGAAACCCTCTCTTCTTTTGGTTTCACGTTCTCATACTCTACTGCTTACCTTCAACCTCTATATTCACTTCTCTGTGTCTGTCCCTTCTTCTGTATCTCTTTTGACTATTAGTTCTCTCTTAGTGTTCTTCCACTCCTCTTGATTCCCCTGGGTAGTAAGTTTATTCTCTAGGCCTCTTCCCTATGAAAGGTTTTGATGCTTGAGATTATGTCTCCTACATCATCAATTTCACTTCCTCTGTTGCTCTTCTCTCCACCCTTCCACTGATATTCACTTGCTGATGTATGTTTCCATCCCCTTTAAGGATCTTCCTCTTCCCCACCTCCTCCAGCATTGAAATATTCCTGAGTTTGGCTCTAGGACCTTCTGTCTCTATGCTCACTTCCTAGGTGATCTCATTCAGCTCTTTGGGTTCAGATATCATGTAAAACTTGACTATCTTCACATTCACATCTCCAGCCCTGACTTCTCCAGACTGGATTATCCAAATACCTGCTTGTTATCATAACTCGGATGACTAAAAGTCCTTTTATTTTATTTTTATTTTTTTATTGCATTTTAGGTTTTGGGGTACATGTGAAGAACATGCAAGATTGTTGCATAGGTACATACATGGCAGTGTGATTTGCTGCCTTCCTCCCCATCACCTATATCTGGCATTTCTCCCCATGCTATCTCCCCCAACTCCCCACCCCCCAC
>CAUYQU010071866.1:0-86519 GCA_963574635.1 Cheracebus regulus | reverse complement strand
GGTCATTAGAGAAATGCAAATCAAAACTACATTGAGATACCATCTCAAGCCAGTTAGAATGGCAAACATTAAAAAATTTGGAGACAACCGATGCTGGAGAGGATGTGGAGAAACAGGAACACTTTTACACTGCTGCTGGGAGTGTAAATTAGTTCAATCATTGTAGAAGATAGTGTGGCGATTCCTCAAGGACATAGAAATAGAAATTCCATTTGACCCAGCAATCCCATTACTGGGTATATATCCAAAGGATTATAAGTCATTCTACCATAAGGACACATGCACACGAATGTTCATTGCAGCACAGTTTACAGTAGCAAAAACCTGGAACCAACCCAAATGCCCATCAATGATAGACTGGACAGGGAAAATGTGGCACATATACACCATGGGAGACTATGCAGCCATCAAAAATGATGAGTTTGTGCCCTTTGTAGGGACATGGATGAACCTGGAAACCATCATTCTCAGCAAACTGACACAAGAACATAAAATCAAACACCACATGTTCTCACTCATAGGCGGGTGTTGAACAATAAGAACACATGGACACAGGGAGGGGAGCACTACACACTGGGGTATGTTGGGAGGAAATAGGGGAGGGACAGTGGGGGGTGGGGAGTTGGGGAGAGATAGCAAGGGGAGAAATGCCAGATATAGGTGAAGGGGAGGAAGGCAGCAAATCACACTGCCACGTGTGTACCTATGTAACAATATTGTATGTTCTTCACATGTACCCCAAAACCTAAAATGCAATTAAAAAAAGTTAAAAAAAACCATAACTAGAATAACTTGTTAATGGATATATGTTATTAAAAGTGTAAATAGGGACATGATATCAATAACATAAAATGGAAGGAGAAGTAAAAGTATAGAATTTTTGTTTGTGATCACAGCTAGGTTTTTATAAGCTTAAAATAGCCTGTCATAACTATGAGATGTTTTATGTAAGCTTCATTATAGTCATACAAAAAATAAAACACCAGGAGCAGATACACAAAGGTTAAAAAATGCACAATGAAAATATAACACTACAGAAAATTAACAAATCTTAAAGGAAAAAAAGCAGTAGATTAAAAAGAGAACAAGAACTACAAAACATTTTGAAAACATTGAAATGGCAATAGAAAGTCCTCACCTATCAACAAATACTGCAAATGTAAACAAATTAAATTTTCCAGTCAAAATACAGAGTGACTAAATCAATTTTTTTTCTAAAAAAGATCCAACTATATGCTTCCTGCAAGAGATACACTTTAGGTTTGAGGAAACATATATAAGATAAAATTAACAAATAGAAAATATCTCTGAGGTCAAGATGGGCATATCGCTTGAGCCCAGGAATGCAAGAGACCAGCCTGGGCAACATGGTGAAGCCATGTCTCTACAAAAAATACAAAAAAAATTAGCCAGGCATGGTGGTACACAACTGTAGCCCCAGCAATTCAGATGGTTGTGGTGGGAGGATCGATTGATCCTGGGAGGTTGACGCTACAGTGAGCTGCGATCACACAACTGCACTCCAGCTTGGGCAACAGAGTGAGACCATTTCTCAAGAATAACAACAAAAACAAAATTCTATGCAATAGTAACCAAAAAAGAAAAAAAATAGTTATTCTTATATCAGACAAAATAGACTTAAAAAAACTGTCAAAAGAATTAGCAGGTCATTGTAGAATGGTAATGAGATTAATTCATCAACATATTATAACAATAATAAAGACATCTCTCAATGCTGAAGCACCTAAATATATAAAGCAAATATTAATAGAATTGAAGGAAGAAACAGACAGCAATACGATAATAGTAGAAAACATGTACACCCCACTTACAGTATTGGATATATCATCCAGACAGAAAATCAATAAAAAACAGAGGATTTGAAGAACACTATAGAACAAGGAAACCTAACATATGTATGACATTATAGATGTGGAACATTCCATCTAACGGCTGCAGAATATACATTCATCTCAAGGACACATAGAACATTCTCCACACTAGATTATACCTTAGGTCACAGAACAAGTTTTATTTTTCTTCATCTTGGCATGTTCTATTGCTTATTTTTATTTTTATTTTTTAAAATTTTTGTTTTAGTTTCAGGAGTACACGTGCAGATTTTTTATATAGGTAAAATCATGTTGTGGGTGTTTATTTTACAAATTATTTAGTCAGGCGTGTACTAAGCTGGGAGGCAGCAAGGGAGCCATCCCAACTGAGAAAGAAGAAAATAAATATATGTGAGAAGGAGGAAAGATATTAACACTTCAAGTCACTACATGAAGATGGGCTGAGGAGTTGTTAATATTCTGGAGTGGCATATGCATTTTGGTTCCAACTTCTGTTTAATATACCTTAATGTATAATACTGCATCCAGTTTGGTGGTGTGAACTATGACATTGTAGAGGCGGCCTCCTCCTTTCTAGTTAGGCAAGAGGCTTCACAATTTTGACAGAGACTGAGTGGTTTTGAAAACTATAGGATAAGCCTATAGTTAGAGAAGACATTTCCCTAATTTGGCATGAAGTTCCTTTTTTCTTTAATCAGCATATTTTTAAGTATAATCTACATATAGTGAAATTTCTTTATTTTAAAGTGTACCATTCGTGAGCTTTGGCAAATGTGTAGTTTTCTACATACCACCACAGTCAAAATACAGAAGGTTCTCATCACCCCCTGAAGTATACTTTTGGCCCTTTGTATTCGATCCTCAACCCCTACATTGGCCCCATTGTTCTACTTTTTAGTACTATAGAGTGGCTTTTTCTTGACTTTCACTTAACTAGAAGTGAACAGTCCATACAGTCTTTGGGCTACGGCTTCTTTCCCATAGACTAATGCTTTTGACAGTCATCTATGCTGTCCTATTTATGAATAGTTTATTCCTTTTGCTTGCTAAGTACTATTCCATTATATAGAAATGCCACAATCTGTTCATTCATTCACCAGTTTACAGACATTTGTATTCTTCATAGTCTGTGGCTAATATGAATAAAGTGGGTATGAACACACAAGTCTGTGTAGACAAAGGTTGTTATTTTTCTTGGCTAAATATTTAATAGTAGAATTACTGGATGGATATGATAAGTACATGTTTAATGTTATTAGAAACTGCCAAAGACTTTGTTAACATTTTTCATTCTTACCAGTAATATATGTGTTCCTTTTATTTCACATCCTAGTCAGTATTGGCATTTTAGTACCCCTTACTTTAGCTATTACAGAGTGTGTGTGGTATCAGATTTCTTAACCTTCAGCAATATAGACATTTTGGGCCAGATAATTTTTGTCCTGTGCATTGTAAGATACTTCGAAATATCCCTGACCTCTACCCACTAGATGTCAGTTAGTATCTTTCCAGTTATAACAATCCAAATTGTATTCAGACATTGAAAAAAGACTCCTGGAGGGAAATGCCTACCCATATTGAGAACCACTAATGTAGTGGTACATCATTGTGTATTTAATTTACATTTTTCTAATGATGAATCACAGTGAATATCTTTGCATGAGCTTATATATATAGGACCCTGCAGGTTATTTATTTCCTCAATCGAGCATTGATAATTTGCATCTTTCAAGAAAATCTTCCATTTCATTTAAATTGCCAAATTTATTAACATAAAGTTGTTCATAATATTCCCTCATTATCTCTTTAGGATATATAGTGATGTGTCCCCTTTTGATTATTGATATGAATAATTTCTTTCTTTCTTTTCCTTGATCAACCTAGCAGGGATTATAAAAGGTTTATCAGTTTAATTGATGTGTTCAAATAACAAGGTTTTGGTTCATAGATATTCTTTATTGTTTTTCTGTCCTCAATTTTATTGATTTCTTCCTTTATGTTTGTTATTTTCTTTTTTTCCTATCTTAGATTATTGATTTGTGGCCATTTTTCTAATATGAGCATATTTTTGCTACAGTTTTCCCCTAAGACTGCTTTGGTTCATCCCATAAATTGTTATGTATTGGTTTTATTTTATTTTAAATACTTTGAGGGGAGAGGATCCAAGATGGCTGAATAGGAACAGCTCCAGATTGCAGTTCCCAGCAAGAACAAAGCAGAGGGTGAGTGCCCACTGCATTTCCATACAAATTTTCACTGCCTACAGACCAGGAGATTCGCTGGATGAAAAGCACCATGAGTTTTCAATATGGTGGTTTCAGCTGGTGCCAGCTTGGCGCACAGAAAACTCATACAAATCAGGGCGGCCGTTTCAACTGGCACCTGGAATGCCTGGGAGACAGAGCCACCCATTCAACTGAAAGGGAGGGGGCAGAGACAGGGAGCCAGGCGATCTGGCTCAGCGAGTACCACCCCCACAAAACAGGCAATCTGAAACACTCTGGATTGAGAGTTTCACAGCAAGCACAGCTGGCCCCAGGATGGTCCAGCTCAGTGAGGGGAAGGGCAACCACCACTACCGAGGCAGTCCGCCACTACTGAAACAGTTCACACAGCAGCTAGGCAAAGCCTGTGGCAGCTCAGCAACACCTCTACTGGCAGACTCTGACTAGACTACTCCATGCAAGGCAGGGCATCTATGAAAAAAGGCAGCAGCATGACAGGAACTTATAAATAAAGCAGACCTTCCTAGGACAGAGCACCTGGGAAAAGAGGCAGTTATGAGTTTGGGTGCAGCAGACTTAAAAGCACCTGCCCAGCAGCTCTGCACAAAACTGTGGAGCTCCCAGGACAGCACTTGAGCTCCTATAAGGGAAAGACTGTCTCCTCAAGCAGCTCCCTAACCTCCATATACCCAAAGAGACACCTCATAAAGGAGAGCTCAGGCCGACATCTGGCAGGTACCTTTCTGGGATGAAGATAACAGAAGAAGAAACCTGCAGCAGCCCTTACTGTTCTGCAGCCACTCCCCAGGCAAGCAGGGTCTGGAGTGGATCTCCAGTGGTCCTGCAGCAGAGGGACCTGTTAGAAAGCTAAGAAACAGAAAGAAAAAACTGCATCATCAACATAAAGGACATACACTCAGAGACCCCCATCTGAAAGTCACCAACTACAAAGACCACAGGTAGATAAAGTAGATAAAGCCACTAAGATGGGAAGAAACCAGTGCAAAAAGGATGAAAACACCAAAAACCAGAACACCTCTCCTCCAGAGGATCACAACTCCTCACCAGCTAGGGATCAAAGATGGATGGAGAATGAATCTGAAGAACTGACAGAAACAGGCTTCAGAAGATGGGTAACAAAAATCTCAGAGCTAAAAGAACATGTGCAAACCCAATGCCAAGAAACTAAGAACCTAGGAAAAAGGTTAGATGAGATGCTAACTAGAATAAACAGCTTAGAAAAGAATATAAACAATTTGATGGAGCTGAAAAACACAGCACAAGAACTTCATGAAGCATACACAAGTTTCAATAGCCTAATAGACTAAGCAGAAGAAAGGATATAAGAGATTGAATATAAACTCAATGAAGTAAAATGAGAAGGCAAGAATAGAGAAAAAAGAGTGAAAAGAAATGAACAAAGCCTACAAGAAATATGGGATTATGTGAAAAGACCTAATCTATGTTTGATAGGTGTACCTGAATGCGATGGAGAGAATGAATCCAAGCTGGAAAACACTCTTCAAGATACTATCTAGGAGAACTTCCCCAACCTAGCAAGCCAGGCCATTCAAGTCCAGTAAATACAGAGAACACCATAAAGATATTCTTGAAGAAGAGCAACCCTAAGGCATGTAATCATCAGCTTCACCAGCATCGAAATGAAGGAAAAAATGCCAAGGGCAGCCAGAGAGAAAGGTCAGGTTACCTGCAAAGGGAAGCCCATCAGACTCACAGCAGATCTCTCCACAGAAACCCTACAAGCCAGAAGAAAGTGGGGGCCAATATTCAACATGCTTAAAGAAAAGAACTTTCAACCTAGAATTTCATATTCAGCCAAACTAAGCTTCATAAGCAAAGGATAAATAAAATCCTTTATGGACAAGCAATTGCTGAGAGATTTTGTCACCACCAGGCCTCCCTTACAAGAGCTCCTGAAAGAAGCACTAAACAAGGAAAGGAACAACCAGTACCAGCCACTCTAAAAACGTAACAAATGGTAAAGACCATTGACACAATGAAAAATATGTGTCAACTAAGAGGTAAAACATCCAGCTAGCATCAAAATGGCAGGACCAAGTTCACATATAACAGTGCTAACCTTAAATATAAATGGGCTAAATGCCCCAATCAAAAAACACAGACTGACAAATTGGATAAAAAGTCACGACCTATTGGTGTGCTGCATCCAGGAAACCTATCTCATGCGCAAGGACACACATAGGCTAAAATAAAGGGATGGAGGATGATTTGTCAAGCCAATGGAGAGCAAAAAAAGCAGGAGTTGCAATCCTAGTCTCTGATAAAATGGACTATAAACCAACAAAGATCAAAAGAGACAAAGAAGAGCATTACATAAATGGTAAAAGGATCAATGCATTAAGAAGAGCTAACGATCCTAAATATATACACACCCAATACAGGAGCACCCAGTTACATAAAGGAAGTTCTTAATGACCTACAAAGACATTTAAACTCCCACACAATAATAGTGGGTGACTTTAACCCTCCACTGTCAATATTAGACAGATCAACGAGACAGAAAATTAACAAGGATATCTGGGACTTGAACCCCTATCTGGACCAAGCTGACCTAATAGACATCTGCAGAACTCTCCACCCCAAATCCACAGAATATACATTCTTCTCAGCACTGCATTACACCTACTCTAAAATTGACCACACATTTGGAAGTAAATCACTCCTCAGCAAATGCAAAAGAATGGAAATCATAACAAAGAGTCTCTCAGACTACAGAGGAAATAAATTAGAACTCAGAATTAAGACACTAACTCAGAACCGCACAGCTTCATGCAAAATGAACAACTGACTCCTGAATTTTGACTGGATAAACAATGAAATGAAGGTGGAAATAAACATGTTCTTTGAAACCAACGAAAATGAAGACACAATGTACCCGAATCTCTGGGACACATTTAAAGCAGTGTCGAGAGGGAAATTTATAGCAACACATGCCCACCAAAGAAGCAAGGAAATATCTAAAATTGTCACCCTATCATCAAAATTGAAAGAGTCAGAGGAGCAAGATCAAAAAAACTCAATAGCTAGCAGAAGACAAGAAATACCTAGGATCAGAGCAGAACTGAAGGAGATAGAGACACGAACAAGCCTTCAAAAAATCAATAAATCCAGGAGCTGGTTTTTGAAAAGTTCACAAAATAGACAGACTACTAGCCAGATTAATAAAAAAGAAAAGGGAGAAGAATAAAATAGATGCAATAACAAACAATAAAGGAGAGATCACCACTGATTCCACAGAAATACAAACTCGAAGCAATAAAAGCTATTTACTACAAACCTACAGCCAATATCATACTGAATGGGCAGAAACTGGAAGCATTCTCTTTGAAATACAGCACTAGACAAGGATGCCCTCTCTCAGCACTCCTATTCAATATAGTATTGGAAGTTCTAGCCAGAGCAATTAGGCAAGAAAAAATAAATAAAGAGTATTCAATTAGGAAAAGAGGAAGTCAAATTGTCTCTATTTGCAGATAACATGATTGTATATTTAGAAGACACCATTGTCTCAACCCCAAATTGCCTTAAACTGATAGGCAACTTCAGCAAAGTCTCAGGATAAAAAAACAATGTGCAGAAATCACAAGCATTTCTATACACCAATAACAGACTAACAGAGAGCCAAATCAAAAGTGAACTCCCACTCACAATTGCTACAAAGAGAATAAAATGCCTAGAAATATAACTAACAAAAGATGTAAAGGACCTCCTCAAGGAGAACTACAAACCACTGCTCAAGGAAATAAGAGAGGACACAAACAGATGGAGAAACATTCCATGCTCATGGTTAGGAAGAATCAATACCGTGAAAATGGCCATACTGCCCAAAGTAATTTATAGTTTCAACTCTATCCCCATCAAGCTACCAATGACCTTCTTCACAGAACTGGAAAAAACTATCTTAAACTTCATATGGAACTCAAAGAGAGCCCACATAGCCAAGACAATCCTAAGCAAAAAGAACAAAGCCAGAGGCATCATGCTACCTGATTTCAAACTATACTACAAGGCTACAGTAATCAAAACAGCATGGTACTGGTACCAAAACAAAGATATTGACCAATGGAACAGAACAGAGGCCATGAAGAGAGTGCCACACATCTACAACCATCCTATCTCTGACAAACCTGAGAAAAATAAGCAATGGGGAAAGGATTCCCTGTTTAATAAATGGTGTTGGAAAGCAGAAAGCAGAAACTGGACCCCTTCCTGACACCTTACACTAAAATTAACCCCAGATGGATTAAAGACTTAAACATAAGACCTAATACCATAAAAAACCCTAGAAGAAAACCTAGACAAAACCAGTTAGGACATAGGCATAGGCAAGGACTTCATGACTAAAATATTAAAATCATTGGCAACAAAAGCCACAATAGACAAATGGGATCTAATTAAACTTCAGAGCTTCTGTATAGCAAAGGAAACAATCATTAGAGTGAACTGACAACCAACAGAATGAGAAAAATTTTTTTGCAATCTACCCATCTGACAAAGGGCTAATATCCAGAATCTACAAAGAACTAAAACAGATTTACAAGAAAAAAACAAACAGACCCATCCAAAAGTGCGCAAAGATATGAAGAGACACTTTTCAAAAGAAGACATATATGAGGCCAATATGAAAAAATACTCATCATCACTGATTATTAGAGAAATGCAAATCAAAACCACATTGAGATACCACCTCACACCAGTTAGAATGATGATCATTAAAAAATCTGGAGACAACAGATGCTGGAGAGGATGTAGAGAAATGAGAATACTTTTACACTGTTGGTGGGAGTGTCAACTAGTTGAACCATTGTGGAAGACAGTGTGGTGACTCCTCAAGGACCTAGAAATAGAAATTCCATTTGACCCAGCAATCCCGTTACTAGTTATATACCCAAAGGATTACAAATCATTCTGTTATAAAGACACATGCACACGTATGTTCATATCAGCACTGTTTACAATAGCAAAGACCTAGAACCAACCCAAATGTTAAGATGATAGACTGGACAAGGAAAATGTGGCACGTATACACCATGGAATACTATGCAGCCATAAAAAATGATGAGTTTGTGGACTTTGTAGGGACATGGATTAATCTGGAAACCATAATTCTCAGCAAACTGACACAAGAACAGAAAATCAAACACTGCATGTTCTCACTCATAGTAGGCTGATGAACAACAAGATCACGTGGACACAGGGAGGGGAGCATCACACATTGGGGTCTGTTGGAGGGGGGCCAAGGAAGGGCAGCGGGGGAGTGGGGAGGTGGGGGAGGGATAACATGGGGAGAAATGCCAGACGTAGGTGACAGGGGGATGGAGGCAGCAAACCACATTGCCATGTGTGTACCTATGCAGCAATCCTGCATGATCTGCACATGTACCCCAGAACCTAAAATACAATTAAAAAAAAGCTTTTAATTTCTTTCTCAAGTTATTTTTATTTGTAAATATTTTTATTTCAGCTTGTTTTTGAAAGGTAATTTCAGTGGGTGTAGAATTCTAATTTGACAGGGTTTATATAAGCATTTTAAAGATGTCACTGAATTTTCTCTAGCTTAATTTGTGATGGATAGCTTCTATAATTCTTACCCTTTTTGCTCTGCATGTAAATGTGTCTTTTTGTTTTTTAAGATTTTTTTTTTGTCATGGATTTTCCACACTTTGATTTATTTCACACAATTTTTGATGTTTTGGTTCTTTGATCTAATTTTATTTTGTGACTATTTGTTCTACTTGGTTTTCATTGAGCTTCTAACAGCTGTGAGTTTATAGACTTCATTAAATTTGAAAAATTTTAGAACTTTATTTCTTCAAGCATTTTTTTCTAAGCTACCTCTCTACCATTCTCCCAGATCCTCCTGTTGAATTTCTCCTCTCCTTCTAGAACTCCAAGTACATATGTTACTCTACTGAGCCACTGGTACTTTTTTTATTGTTTCTATCATTACAGCTTTGAGAATTCACTGATTTTTTTCTTCAGCAGTGTCTCTAATCTGCTATTAATTTTATCAAATGTATTATTTATTTCAAGTATCATGTATTTTCCCTCTCAAATTTAATTTGGGTTATTTTCATGTCTTCCATATTCTCTTACCGTATAAATTTTTTAGCATATTTATCAAATATATATTAGGTGTTTTACATTTGGCAACCAGTCATTTCTACTTTGTCATTTCTGACTATATTTCCATTAATTAATGTTTTATTTCTGGGCTGGGTGCAGTGGCTCAAGCCTGTAATCTCAGCACCTTGGGAGGCGGAAGTGGGTGGATCACTTGAGGTCAGGAGTTCTAGACCAGCCTGGCCAACATGGTGAAACCCTGTCTTTTCTAAAAATACAAAAATTAACTGGGCATGGTGGCAGGTGCCTGTAATCCCAGCTACTAAAGAGGCTGAGGCAGGAGAATCACCGGAACCTGGGAAGCAGAGGTTGCAGTGAGCTGAGATCACTCCAGCCTGGGCAACAAGAACGAAACTCCATCTAAAAATATATATATTGTTTTATATATATATATACACACACACACATATATATATATTTGTGTGTGTGTGTGTGTGTGTGTGTGTATACAAAGATGAAGGAACAGATGATCTGTAACTGAAATATATATACATATATATACGTATATATATGTGTGTATATATACATATATATATATATATATATATTTCAGTTGCAGATCATCTGTTCCTTCATCTTTGTATATTAATTCCATGCTGTGCATTGTGGATTTTACATTATGGGTGCTAGATATTTCTGTATTCCTTTGAAGAATTTTACCTTTTTGTCCTGAAATGTGGCCAAGTAATTGGGAATCAGTTATAAATTTCTGACACTTGTTTTAAAGCTATGTTTGGGGATGTCTAGAGCATAGGTCAAACAGAAATCTAAGTTGCTCCTATGACTTTACCCAATAACCCACATATTATAAGGTCTCTGTACTCTGCCTGGTGGGAAACTTGAACTATTTCCAATCTTGTGTGAGTCCTGGTAGTTCTTCCTTTGATGCTTTCAATTAATCTCCTATTTCTCCCATTTAACCACAGCAGGTTCCATAAAATTGTCAATGAAAAGGGAACAATTGTTGCAGGGATTATAAAAGTATAAATAAAAAATATAAAATTATAAAAGATATTTAAATAATATAAATTATAAAAGACATTGAAAGTCAAACCAAACTGCCAAATACAATTTGATTTAAGAGTAAAAATAGAATTATTAGTTTTGAAATGGTGATAAAATATACAGGGAATAAATTCCGAGGTGAAGCAACACGTTCCATGTCTTCAAAAAAAGAAGATCTAGAAAAAGGAAGGCTGGCAAGGTATTTAATTATGTAATGTAGGAGTTACTCAATAGAGGTAAGTATAGAGCAGTAGGAAGAGGAAAAAAGGGTCAATATCAGCATCATTTGGAAGGAAGAAATTATTTGGAAGAAAAAGTGCGATGGTGAACTGGATGGAATGATGTTAGGAAAAGGAAGGAAGGAGTCAGAGATTACTCCAAAATTTCTAACCAGGGTGATACTAAAGAAAACAGCTTCAAATAAGAGAGATGAGTAAGTTTTGGACTTTTGTTTTATGGTAAAGGTAGCACATCCAAACAACAATATCTTGGAGGCCATTGAAATATAATGTACTATTTTGCAGATAACAGATCTGGGCAAGTACCAAAAATCTGAAATAAAAGATATGGTCAATATGGAGGGGTTCAGTGTTTTACAAATGTATTACTGTTCAAAATTCTATTGTCATGTCAATCTTGCATTACTAAAAGAAAAACTAATAATTAAATTTACTTTAGATTTTGAATGCCATTTCGTTTCTAGATTTGAAAATGAATTAGAAATATTGTAACAATGGTAAAGGAAGCTGGTCTTCTGTATACTTACTTACACAAGTATTGGAAACCTCACATAAAATGTTGTGTTTGAGTGAACTCCAGGCTATATTCTCTACCAGAATTTTGGCTAACCTTTAGATAAACAAGCCTCCAAATAGTTCAATAGTCACTACCAGTAGTTGCCAGGTTGATGCTTTCATTTCCTTTCCATGGCACATTTCCCAAAGAATATGAGCCTTTTGTGTTTTAAGGAAGGATTTCAACACAGCAGAAATAGGTTCTAAAAACACAGCAGATTATTATTTTGTTCCTTTCATGAAAAAGACAACTATCAGGATACATCTCACAACTGTCTATTTTCTATAAACAATTTCCTAGGGTAGCAAACAATTCAATGTTGCTACTCTAATCATTAAGAAAAGACATAAATTATAGTATTCTAGGGGATGTTAGAAATCACCTACTCCAAATGCTTTATATGTCAATATAGAAATCATTGGTATGAAATGATGTAGTTGCCTGTCCAGATTAATGGCATATTTAGAACAAAAATTAAATTTCTTGTCCAACTCAGCGCTACTTGCTGAACCATTAGCTCTGCTCGTTTGAAAACATTTCTAAAATCCTTTTAAGTTAGGAAGATGCCAATCAAGCATGATTTCTTTGATTTATTTGCATTAAATACCAGTATCTTATGTTGTCCTGGTTTCCTATTACACTCATCTCCAACTGGCCATTCAGTGGATTTCACAACACATCTGAAATAAGCATTTTGCTTGTACTTCTTTTGTTACTACATGCCTTGAATCTCATTACGAGATAAACTTCTAGTTCACATGGCTATGAATAATAACAAAGTGAATTTTCTTCTACTGTAAATTGGTGGGAAATGCTAACAATCTGATTTGTGATTAATCATGTATAGCTTATCCTTGTCAACGCAAACCTACAAATAATATTTATTCCAAAATATTGCAAGCTGGCTATAGAAATGTTTATTGTGTTTTTTCAACAATGTTAATGTGGCAGTTAAGTAAATTTTATACTACTATCATTTCTATGGAGAGAGAGGAGAGAAAGAGGAGAGAGAGAGAGTGTGTGTGTGTATGTGTGTGTTGATTTTAAGGGAAAAATGATAACTAAAATTTATTTATAGTACTGGTTTTATGTTTACAAAAAACTTTTATAAGTTCTAATATTTGTTGCCGGTAATGTCTCTTCTCCAACTCTAAAGATGAAAGAGAGACTTTGCTGCCCCTATCCAGCCACAGGTTGCACAGTAGCAGCTCCAATAGAGGAGGGCATGGGAAGGAGGGAAGAGAGGCTGATGAAATGTTACAGCAGTGTCTGGGCTGCTTCAGTGGCAGCTGCTGCATCAGAAGTTGCGGGTTCAGGGAAGTGGGTGTTGAGGGCATAGCTTCTATTACAAGGTTCATCTCTGAGGATGTTAAGTTGCGTTGAAAGATCTGTAGATTGTGAAGGTGGGTGAGATGTCCAGCAGAAGCAAGAGCCCCTTTATCAATGAGAAGCATGAAAGAAAAGTCCCCTAGAAGAGCAAGTATAACTTGCTTGGGTTTTAAGTTATATGGACAAAATCCAGGAACTGTCTGTAGTTTCCATGGTTTGGCACTGAACCCACAGCCCTAAGGACTTGAATTCCTTTTCTTCTTACTATTTTAGCAAATACACATTTAGTTCTAAATACTAGTTCTAAAGCATGCTGCAAGTTGAGCAAATTATCAAACAGAATATTCCTAATTAGAAAGATTTCCAGATCCCACAATTCAAGTTAAAATCCAATGTATTCTATCAGTACTTTAGCCTCCATATGTTTTAATAACCATGTTGAATTACCACGCAGCCTTCTAATTCAACTCACTGAACAAATGTGGTACAAGAAGTTCCAGGATTTAGCCTCTGGTCATAATCATGTCTAAGGCAGAAATGCAGTCATCTGCACATTATAATTCAAGTGTATAGAATTTTCTATTATAGTTTCAGGCTAATGCAGTGTTTTTCATTTTGAACTGTTAATATGAGATCCTCAGGTGAAGTTGAATTACCCATTATTTATACAGTTATTTTATTTTCCAAATGGCATAAGAAACTGTTTTTCTTTTGAATCCATGACTCACAAATTCAGTATGTTTGGATCATTTTGTTATGAATTGAACATTATTTTCTATTGTATTAATTCAGATTTATCTGGTACACATAGAATCAGGACATCAAATTCATTCAAATGAAATACATTAAATATCAATTAATTCCAAGCCATGTTAGATACTACTATGTATAGACTACCATCCAGATAGAATCAAAGAGAGTACGAATTTTTTTTATATATAGACCCAAGTCCCTCATGTGTCAAAAGTTAGATACATACCTCAGATCATTTGCGGAAGCAGGGCTTTGCCCCCAGCATGGAAGGGTTTGCTTGGATACCCTATCCAGCTCCACAATATTGGCTGCAAACATTAGTGCTTATAATTCTCTAAGAACTATCTGACATTTTAAAAAAATTCTTAGTGAAAATCTAGAGTTGCGACTTCCTCTATGCAAAGCACTACTTATGTATGGTGCATTCCTCCCACCTCCACTAAAGGATCTCCCATTGAAGTTTTGTCTACCCTTCTATGCTCCTTTTCAAAGGTAGAGGGAAAGACAAATAATCCTGACTAGAACACTTTCCTGACAAATAGTCATAGTGAGATTAGTCAATATCCATTAGACTAATATAGAACTAGACCACCAGCTCCCTATCTTGAATGTGACTTACATATCTTCCCTTCATTGAATACATGCTATATCCTATTCAAGATGGAAACATTTCCTCACTGAACCAAATGGAACATGAACCAAAGTTAAGCAAAGCCATGAGGATGGGGTCAGGTAGGGCCAGATTGTAGTATCAACATACCTAACCTGCCTGCTTCACTGTACTACACAAGAGGCAGAAGCTCATGACTTAAGTCTTTATAAGGTGTACGTCACTGATTCTCCTTAGGTCTTCAGAGGATAAGGCACATGGATGCTCTTTCATCTTCCAATTCTAGCTCCTTTTCCTCCTTTCCTTCTCTTCATGTATATTGCTTTTTAGCTTTTTTGCATGGGCGATCCTGGGCCAGCCTATCCTAAGACATGCTGCTTTTTACTATACTATATTAATGTCTCAACCTCCAGTTTATTTTAGTTGCTTACATGTAATGTCCAGAAGTTCCCTGAATCTCAACGACTTCTTCCTGCAACTGGAAGGGGTGAGCGCTGGTCTCTGTTCTGCCTTCTGGAGTGCATGTGGAGTATTTGGAAAGGCAGGGTTCAGATGTAGATAAAGTAAGGGTGAGGACTTTTATTCTGGGCTATGTCTTATTTTCTAAAAGCAACTAAAATTAAGCCAAATTTTCGGCTAAAAATGTTATTCTCTTACTTAGGGTTACTCAACATAGTACTTATGAAAATTACACATTCCTTCTATTAACAGGCCTTTTATTCTAGTCTTTATAAACCAAGAATTATTTTCTTGTTTGTTAAATACATGTTTGTTGTCTTCTAGTCTAAGTTTTTGTAGAGTTTTCTGCACATTAATTGACAAAGCCAAGCACCAAGCCCAATTATCATATTCTTAATCCCCAACAGGTTTGGGGAAAACAGTTTAGTGTACTCTCCCACACATCATTTATTACTTTATTTTCAAAATTGATATCATGATCCTACTATGCCTTGGGCATAGTATTAAGTGATTTGATAAAGATTAATAAGACACAATTCCTTCCCTGAAGGAACACATTTTTTTGGAGAAAATCAGACTTAGACAATTATAAAATGATTTGGAAATGCAATGAGATAGATATGTTCAGGATGTTTTCCAAGTTACAGAGGAGAGCATAGAAGGAGTTAGGGTGGGGAGAGAGGTAAGAGTTCCTAGAGGAAGTGCTGATAGAGCTAATTTTTAAAGAATGTGTTGACATTTGCAGGTTTGAAAGAAGGGGAATGGCATTTAGGCAGAAAGTAGAGCAAAAACAAGGGCATAAAACTGAAAAACAGCAGCTATGTGAAAGGGAAACTATCAATATTTCAGGTTTACTTTAGCGTAGATCTGAGTAGGAGCAATAAGACATAAAGGGCCATGTAAAAGCAGTAAGACAAGAAGTTTGGAATTTGTGCTATAGGTGATCGTGACTCATTGAAAGAAATTTGCTCCAGGAGATAACATGGTTACATCTGTGTGTGCAAAACACCCCTGGAGGCTGTGCAGAAGTCAGACTGAGTAGATGTAAGACGGAGACAAGGAGACAAATAAGCAAGCTCTTGGTGAGGGCCTGAACTAGAGCAGTGGTGGAGGCGAGATGATAAGAGGTGGATATGAGAAATGTTTATGGAGGGAATCTGGTGGTGAATGAATGGAAATGGGATATGATGAGAGGAAAGAGTCGAGCAGAATTCTGAGTCTACATCATAGATGTCTCAAAAAACAGAGGTACCAAATAATATAAGAAAATTCCTGGTTTGGGGAAGATCAAAGACTCAGTTGTGTATATGTTGAATTTAAAGTGCCTGTGGAACATCTAGACTACAGCAGATAGATGTATACATCTGAATCTACAAAATGTCTAGACAAAGAAAAAGGACTTGGAATTTATTTGAATGTAAGTAATAACTAAAACAATGACAGAAGTTGAAGTTATCCAAGGAGGTTGTTCTTTCTACCATTAGCCCTAATATATTTTTCTTTTTATAGGAGCAGTGAATCTGTTCACTGTTTTTGAGAAATTGCTATTATTATTATTATTTATGCATGTGGATTGCACATTTGTTTAGATATATGGTTGGGAGATAAATTTTTACTTGCAAACTAAAATATATAAAGGTAAGAAAACAGGTAAAATCTTTTCATTATCTTATGATTAGAAACTTGAAGGATAATCTTAAATATTGTTCTTCAAAGTAAAACAATAGCTTACAGTTTATAGATCGATTCTATGTCAATTCTTGCTGTCCTAGATAAAAAACTCAAGGACACTCTATTTCTCAGAATAATTCCTAGTTTATACTCCAACATTTTCATGTAACCTTACAAAGCATGTCATGTTCAGACAGATACATAAAGCCAAAGTAAACTAAATATTTAATTTATCTGTATGATATACATGTTATAATAAAGGGGTTTTTTATCTCCTCTAATTTAAAGAAGCACTCTTTCTCTTTTTGGATTTAAAAGTAATGCATACTTATTGTGAAAAATATTTTGACTACAGAAGAATATAAAGTATAAATGAGAAAATTAAAATCACTTTGAATGCTCCCAACTAAAAATCTTAAAGTGTTATAAATGTTGAAAAATATGTTATAAAATATACATATAAAGTATTAGTATAAATGTGTTTAAATATTATAATCTATGCATACATATAACATATATTAATATTGTATCTATAATGAATACATTTTATATATATTTGAAGGAGAATGGTAAGCGATCAGCTATTGGGCAAAATTGTGTTCACTTTAGGTCACTGTGTGCTATCTAATCAGCTCTACATGCTGGCTATTTTCTAAACAAAGGCAAGAACTGCAAAATGTTTACATTTAGATAATCTGCTTCAAGGGGGAACATTTGCTAGCTCAAGGAGGGATTCCTTCTTGGTTATTATGGGCTTTGCCTTCAAAGGGCTTCTGCTAACACAATAGTTCACCCACAGCCAAGAAGAGTAGGGAGTTACTGATACTCTCAGACCTCACCCCAATTTGTAGAGTTGGAGTTGAATCCATCTGAGTTCCAAAAATTTGGTGCAACTCACATACACACCCTGTGAACCTCTCACTACACTTTCCATTATTCCTTCTACTACATCCTTTCACTTTTGCCTTTCATTATCATCTCTCAGTGTGTGTGTGTATATATATATATATATATATATATATATATATGAAGGCATTCTGAGCGTATATGTGCCAGTAGGCCAATATTGAAGAATTTATTTGTCCATTTTCACTGTGACGGTACTATAAGGAAAAGTTTCTCAAACATGATAATGTCAAGTAGCCAACTGTATGTGTGTGTGCATGAATACGTTTATTTGCTGCCCTACTGAATATCCATAACTCTACATCCTATTATATTATGAACACATTATCTTCTGTCTTAAAATTCTTCCTATCAGTTACAGTAGGTGCCACTATGATGCTAGTGTTTAATTAACCAATTTTCATTAATTAAATGTCATTTCAAAATCATTTTGGTGACCTCTATGGCTCTTTGTCTTTCCTTGGTTGAAATATCAAGACTCCTAGAAATCATGGACTTCATTTGAATTCTGAGCTGTGCAAATCATCCATCTTAAAAATTATGAGACAATTGGGGAAATCTGAACGTTAACTGGATATTTGAGGATATTGAGGAATTATTGTAATTTTAAGGTATTATAATAACACTGTAGTTAGATGTATTTTTAAAGAGCCATCATTTAGAGATCCATAATCAACTCTTTTTCAGAAGAAATGATTTGATATCTGAGATTTGTAAGCCTTGAAATGATTTCATTGATGAGAGTGAGTTTGCAGGAAGGGAGAGATGAAACTGATGGGCATTTGTGAATAACTGTTGATTCTAGATGATGGGAACATGGGGTATCATTTTGTTTTCTACTTCAGAGTGTTTGAAATGTTCCATAAAACATTTTTTAAAGGAGAAGTAGGAGTGGGTAACATGAATCTCTAAGTAAATACACTAGGCAAACATTTTGTGAAACTTTCATTCACGTTTACCTAGAGAAGTGTCCTCTACTCTTTTCTATTCCATATCTTACTTTTGGCTGTGGCCCACTGAATTGATCTTACAGTTCAAAAAAAGACCACAGTATCTTCTCTGTTTTAAAATTACTATTCTCTCCAGGTTCTACCTCTTGTTCACCCTATTTTGCTACTAACCCTTCATTGCTGTTGCTTGTGGCAGACCCAGTTGAAGTCAGAATTTGGCCTACTGATTATTTGGAATGGGAATTTGGACCACTTAGGCTAATTTCAAACCATTGCTATAATACATAATCATTGACAATTCATTATTTATATATATATATATCTGTGTCTACAATTTCTAGAAGTGGAATTGCTCAATTATTTATAAGTTACAATTATAATAATTTATAATGCTTATGAGTACATATAAAGCCTGTTATGCAAATTGCCAAATTTTTTTCCAAGGTGTATGATTTTTCACAAGCTATATTTGAGAATGCTTATCTCACTGCACTCTAGCTCCATCAACTAGAGTGTTATAAGTATTATACTCTTTCTTATCAATTTTAAAAGACAAAATCATTTTCTTTTACTCACATTTCTTTTGTTATTAGCAATGCTTATTCTTATCACAGTTCTTTATTGACTGTTATTTTATTTTCTGTGATCTATCTAATCTTGTCTTCTCCCAGTGTTTAAAGTTGAGATTATTGAAATGTTTTAAATTACTTTATAGAAAAGCTTTATGTTTCAAGGACATTTATGGCACACATTTTCCCTATTTGCTATTTGCCTTTATTTTTATTTATGACTTCTCTTAATATAAAGTTTTATTTTTTAATTGTTATGACGGTAAACTGACCTTTTCTCCTTTAGGGTTTCTCTCATTGCTCCTAAGCTTACTATGTCCCTCAGTGTGTGCCAGTCAAATAAACAGTAACCTACCTATTCTCTCTTTATTGCTTGTTGAGGCTTTCTAATTTCCATAATGCTTTCACTCTTAATCTTCTTCCTCTGTCTTTCCTGAATAAAATATTCCTGCTTTACCTTTGTAGGGTTCATCATCATTATTAATTTCCAACGTGTGTCAAAACCATATCTTACCAGCTTCTTATGAGTGAAGCAATGGATTTTTAAATGCAGTATGATTTATCCCACCACAATGATCTCTGCTATTCAATCTCCAGTGGGGTGTCTGATGCTTCTATCACACTGACCAAGAGAATTATGCTTTGTAGGAGCAAAAAACATTGCTGAGTATATGATGTAGTTGAAAGACAGTCAGGAAACTTTTTCACTTCCCACTCAAAATATTAATATCTCCTCTTAAAAGTGACAGCATACGCCTGCAATTATAGAGATATATGAGATTGACAAATGAAAGAGAAGACAGATTATATGGTACTAGTCTGTAAGTGTCTAAAAATGTCATGACCTCAATCTCTTAGTGAGGCAAAAGACTAAAGATAAAAGAAGGTAAAAGTACACAGAAGAAGAAAAGAGAAGCTGATGCTGAAGATGAATGTCAAGTCACAAGATTCATGGCAGTCTCATGGTAGTAAAGGAATAATTTATTGTAATTAGAATAATAATGTGAACATGTATTGGAACTGGCCAAGTTCCAAGGTGCTGCGGTAAGCTCTAGAAATAGTCAAGTAAGGCATGGTTCCTACCCTTACAGGGCTCACAGCCTAGTTGAAACGACAGAGTTTAAATCAGTTATTTTGGAACAGAACTTTAGTTCCTATAGTAGAATATCCATTTGTCCCAGAACTTGGAATATAAGTTAGTTTGGTTGTAGGTTCCCATGGGAAGTATTGCATGATATAATATTTGAAGGATGTGCAGAACTTAGCTAGATGAAAAACAATGTGGAGATAGTAGTCCAGGCAAAGAAAACAGTATGCTCCCTGGCAGGAGCTCCAGCAGAGCCTGGAATGGCATGTTTAGAGAAATGTACATAGTATAAAAAGCCTAAGAGAAATACGAAGTTTGGAGTGCATAATGTGACTAGAGAGATGGCTTCCAGGTTTGGAGGAGTTTGTGTGCTAAGCTACAGAGAGTGTCCGGAAAGCCATCGATGTTAAGGAAGTATTGTAAGCAGGGATGTAATATCTTGTGTGATGTGTTTTGAGATAATTGTGATTACAAGGGGATGATGGATGAGAAGGGATGCAGCTCAAAGGTGGCAGGGGCCAGAAGAGACTGATTGTGAAGCTATTGTATTAATTCAGGCAAGAATTGATATACAATGAAACATTTGGGGAGAAGTAGACATGAGAGAGATTAAGGAGATAGAAGATCTATAAGACTTGATGAAAGACAGGATGCAGGGTGAAGGAGAGGGAACAGCCTAGGATAATCCACATTTCTAGCTTGGGTGCCTGGGGCAGATAGCAGTATTACTTACTGATGACTCATATTTATCAAATTACGACTCATAAACATGATAAGACATTGCTTCTTGCTGTTTCACTATAAAAATGGCAATGGAGGGAGGAAAAGAATCAGTTGCAAAGGAAAAGTTTGAGAGCATAGTGGAAAGAGTTCCGATATAGGAATTTACGGAGCAATTATAAGGCAATGGTATCACTTGCAAATATAAAACATTGAACATTTTATTATTTGAATTAAGAAGATCCTCAGTAGGGGATATGTCAGATGGCAAAGACTAGCTGGATGAGAAGCTGTAATTATTTCCCCCGAATGTTTTATCTTCTTGATTCTTACTACCATCACCATAATAGGCTGCAACAAATAACTGCTGTAATTTTAGTTATAGCCCAGGATAAACCAGCACATATTTCCTCGGTTTAACTCTTTACAGTTCAGGTAGACATACATATTTTCCATATCATGTGCAGAAATACAACATTGCTTAGTAAAAAGTCAAAGGTTATGAAGCTTTTAGCTTCTCTTTCTACCAAAGGCTGTTTTTCTATGTGGATTCAACACTAATTTAGTTTGTTTTGTTTCAGTGTTATTTTTTTATTTCTCCTTGATTACATTATAATTATAACTTATATTCCTGATTCCCCAACCTTAAGTACAAAATGAGGTCAAATTCCTTTCAAGATTCAAAATAAATTCTGAGCCTCTGGGCCATCCCAGCATCCCAAGTATCCTAAAATGTTTACTTCCTCTTCAGCCTGCTCCCTTAAGGTAATGCCAAGACTCCTCCAATGTCTAATATATTGGTTTTCTACTGCTGAGTCACAAATAACCACAAATTTAGTGGCTTAAAATGATTCCCATTTATCAAGTCACAGTTCTGTCTGCCAGAAGCCCAGAACAGCGTGGCTGGATTCTCAGTTCAGGATCTCACAAGGCTGAAATCAAGGTGTTGGCAGAGCTGCATTTCTTTCCGGATGCTCTGGGGAGGAATCTGCTCCTAAATTGATTTAGATTCTTGGCAAAATCTAGTTCCTTCTGGCTGCTGGACTGAGTCCCATGGCCCCTCTATCTGAAAGCCAGCAACAGTGAGTTAAATCTTTCACATGCTTTGAATTTCTCCTACTTCTTCTGCCTTCCTCTTCTGCTTTTAAGGGTTCACATCATTACACTGTGCCTACCTGAATAATCTGGAATAATCTTCCTAATTTAAGGTCAAATGACTAGCAAACTGACAATGTCGGCAAAATCATTTTTACCAAAGCACATAACATACTTGTGAATGCAATGCCAGGAGGGATAGATCATAAGTGTTATTTTCAATTCTGCCTACCATATCTACCAGCACTACCCCTTGATACTGTATCCACCTAGGTAAATTCCTGTTCACTTAAGAACGTTACTTTAGGCTCGTGAGGTGAGAGGATCCCAAGATGGCCAAATAAGAGGCAGCTCCAGAAAGCAGCCCCCAGCAAGAGAGATGCAGAAGCCGAGTGGTCTCCACAATTCCAAACGAGGTACCAGGTTCAATTTGTGGGTCTGGTCGGACAGTGGGTATAAACCAAATAGGGTAAGTAGCGGCAAGGTGGGGCACTGCCCCACCCAGGAGGATTGTGCAACTGGCTTGAGGACCAGGGGATCTCCCTTTCTGGGACTTCAGTTCAGATACAGCTCCATCCAAGCCCTCTACAACCCACAGAACAGGAGATCTTCGCCGGGCTGAAAAGCCTCAGCAAGCTGTCTGAACAGGGCAGAACAGCAACTTCTGCCAGCAGCACTGGGGCTGTCAGCATAGCTCTAGGCAGAAGCATTGGCTGACATCAAGAAAGCCAAAAAGCCAGTGGGACGGAGCTACCCCTCTCCCCCAGTAAGAAGGGGAACTGAACGCAGGGAAACAGCCCAAGCAGCAGGATGGATCCCCCTGCCACACAAAGCCCAGCAGGCCGAAAAACTCTCACTCCAGAGTTAGGCACCCAGAACATCAGTTAGACAGCAACCAGGAATAATCCAGCTCGGCTGGCGAAAGGGAAGCCGCCATTACAGAAACCGGCCTAATTTCCCTGAGTAAATATAGGATGCAGCAGCTCCACTGAATCTGTGGCAACCCAGCAGCACCTCTACAGGCAGACAAAGGAAAGGCCACCTCCCCAAGCAGTTACCTGAGATCAAAACTATATAAATCCAAGGAGATGAAAAGAAACCAGTGCAAGAAGAATGAAACCATCAAAAACCAGAACATCTCTCCCCAACCACGAGTTCACAACTCCTCACCAGCAAGGGAACAAAGCAGTACAGAAAATGAATTTGACGAATTGACAGAAGCAGGCTTCAGAAGGTGAGTAACAGCAAACTTCTCTGAGTTAAAGGAAGATGTTCTATCCCAAGGCAAAGAAACTAAAAACCTTGAAAAAAGGTTAGATGAAATGCTAACTAGAATAACCAACTTAGAGAAGAACATAAACGACTTGAAAGAGCTGAAAAACACAGTACAAGAACTTCATGAAGAATACACAAGTTTCAGTAGCTGAATAGATCAAGCAGAAGAAAGGATGTCACAGATTGAAGATCAAATCAAAATAAAATGAGAAGGCAAGAAAAGAGAACAAAGAGTGAAAAGAAATGAACAAAGCTTTCAAGAAAAGACCTAATCTACGCTTGATCAGTTTACCAGAAGATGACAGGGAGAATGAATCCAAGCTGGAAAACACTCTTCAGGATATTATCCAAGAGAACTTCCCCAACCTAGCAAGGCAGGCCAACATTAAAATACAGGAAATACAGCAAACACCACAATGATACTCCTCTAGAAAAGCAACCCCAAGGCACATAAATCATCAGGTTCACCAGGGTTGAAATGAAGGAAAAAATACTAAGGGCAGCCAGAGAGAAAGGTTGGGTCACCCACAAAGGGAAGCACATCAGAGTCACAGCAGACCTCTCAGCAGAAACTCTACAAGCCAGAAGAGAGTGGGGCCAATATTCAATATCCTTAAAGAAAAGAACTTTCAACCTAGAATTTCATATCCAGACAAACTAAGCTTCATAAGTGAAGGAGAAATGAAATCCTTTATGTACAAGCAATTGCTGAGAGATTTTGTCACTACCAGACCTTCCCTGCAAGGGCTCCTGAAGGAAGCACTAAACACAGAAAGAAAAAACCTGTACCAGCCACTGCAAAAAGGAACCAAATGGTAAAGACCAACGATGCAATGAAGAAATTATGCCAACCAAAGGGCAAAACAACCAATCAGTAATAAAATGGCAGTATCAAATTCACACATGACAATATTAACATTAAATGTAAATGGACTAAATGCCCCAATCAAAAGACACAGACTGGTAAATTGGATAAAAAGCCAAGAACCATCGATGTGTTGTATTCAGGAAACCTATCTCATATACAAAGACACATAGACTCAAAATAAAGGGATGGAAGAAGATTTACCAAGCAAATGGAGTGCAAAGAAAAGCAGGGGTGGCAATTCTAGTCTCTGATAAAATGGACTTTAAATCAACAAAAATCAAAGAGACAAAGAAGGGTATTACATTTGGTAAAAGGATCAGTACAAGAAGAGCTAACAATCCTAAATATATATGCCCCAATACAGGAGCATCTAGATACATAAAGCAAGTCCGTAATGACCTACAAAGAGACTTAGACTTCCACACAGTAATAGTGGGAGACTTTAACACTCCACTGTCAATATTAGACAGATCAATGAGACAGAAAAATAACAAGGAAATCCAGGACTTGAATGCAGATCTGGAGCAAGCAAACTTAATAGACATCTACAGAATTCTTAACCCCAAATCCACAGAATATACATTCTTCTCAGCACCACATCACACTTACTCTAAAATCGACCACATAATTGGAAGTAAATCACTCCTCAGCAAATGCAAAAAAACAGAAATCGTAATAGTCTCTCAGACCACAGTGCAATCAAATTAGAACTCAGGATTAAGAAACTAACTCAAAACTGCACAACTTCATGGAAAATGAAAAACTGGCTCCTGAATGTACATTGGATAAATAATGAAATGAAGGCAGAAATAAAGATGTTATTTGAAACCAATGAGAATGAAGACACAACATACCAGAATCTCTGGGACACATTAAAAGCATTGTCTAGAGGAAAATTCATAGCAATAAATGCCCACATGAGGAGCAAGGAAAGGTCTAAAATCAACACCCTAGCATCAAAATTGAAAGAGTTAGAGGAGTAAGATAAAAATAAAACTTCAAAAGCTAGCAGAAGACAAGAAATAACTAAGATCAGATCAGAACTGAAGGACATAGAGTCACAAAAAAAACCTTCAAAAACTCAACAAATCCAGGAGCTGGTTTTTTGAAAAGATCAACAAAATAGATAGACTGCTAGCCAGACTAATAAAAAAGAGAGAAGAATCAAATAGATACAATAAAAAACGATAAAGGGGACATCACCACCGATTCCACAGAAATACAAACTACCATCAGAGAATACTACAGACAACTCTATGCACACAAACCAGTAAACCTGGAAGAAATGGATAAATTCCTGGATAATTGCACCCTCCCAAGACTAAACCAGGAAGATGCTGAATCTCTGAATAGACCAATAACAAGGGCTGAAGTTGAGGCAGCAATTAATAGCCTAAAAAAAAAGCCCAGGTCCAGATGGGTTTACAGCTGAATTCTACCAGACATACAAGGAGGAGCTGGTACCACTCCTTCTGAAACTATTCCAAACAATACAAAAAGAGGGAATCCTCCCCAACTCATTTTATGAGATGAACATTATCCTAATACCAAAACTGGGCAGAGGCTCAACTAAAAAAGAAAACTTCAGGCCAATATCCATGATGAACATTGACGCAAAAATCTTCAATAAAATACTGGCAAACAGAATGCAACAATAAATCAAAAAGCTTATTCACCATGATCAAGTAGGCTTCATCCCAGGGATGCAAGGCTGGTTCAAAATATGCAAGTCTATAAATGTAATCCACCGCATAAACAGAACCAAAAACAAAAAGCACATGATTATCTCAATAAATGCAGAAAAGGCCTTCAACAAAATTCAACAGCCCTTTATGTTAAAAACACTCAATAAACTAGGTATCAATGGTAGGTACCACAAGAAAATAAAAGCTATTTACAACAAACCCACAACCAATATCATAACTGAATGAGCAAAAACTGGAAGCATTCTCTTTGAAATCTGGCACAAGACAAGGATGCACTCTCTCACCACTCCTATTTGATATAGTATTGGAAGTTCTAGCCAGGGCAACCAGACAAGAAAAAGAAATGAAGCATATTCAAATTGGAAGAGAGAAAGTCAAATTGTCTCTATTTGCAGATGACATGATTGTATATTTAGAAGACCCCATCATCACAGCCGAAAATCTCCTTAAGCTGATAAGCAACTTCAGCAAAGTCTCAGGATACAAAATCAATGTGCAGAATTCAAAACCATTCCTATACTCCAATAACAGACAGAGAGCCAAATCATGAGCGAACTCCCATTAACAATAGCTACAAAAAGAATAAAATACCTAGGAATACAACTAACAAAGGATATAAAGGACCTCGTCAAGGAGAACTACAAACCACTTCTCAATGAAGTAAAAGAGGACACAAACGGAAAAACATCCCATGCTCATGGTTGGTAAGAATTAACATCGTGAAAAAGGCCATTCTACCCAAAGTAATTTATAGATTCAACACTATCCCCATCAATCTACAATGATCTTCTTCACAGAACTGGAAAAAAACATTTCAAACTTCATATAGAACCAAAAGAGAGCCCACATAGCCAAAACAATCCTAAGCAAAAAGAACAAAGCTGGAGGCATCATGTAGCCTGACATCAAACTATACTACAAGGCCACAGTAATCAAAACAGCATGCTACTGGTACCAAAACAGAGACATAGACCAATGGAACAGAACAGAGGCCTCAGAAGCAACACCACACATCTACAATCATCTAAGCTTTGACAAACCTGATAAAAATAAGCAATGAGGAAAGGATTCCCTGTTTAATAAATGGTGTTGGGAAAACTGGCTAGCCGTGTGCAGAAAGCAGAAATTGGACCTCTTCCTGACACCTCACACTAAAACTAACTCCAGATGGATTAAAGATCTAAACATAAGACCTAACACCATACAAACCCTAGAAGAAAACCTAGGCAAAAGCATTCAAGACATTGGCATAGGCAAGGACTTCATGGCTAAAACACCAAAATCAATGGCAACAAAAGCCAAAATAGATGAATGAGCTCTAATTAAACTCCAGAGCTTCTGTACAGCAAAGGAAACAATCATTAGAGTGAACCAGCAACCAACAGAATGGGGAAAAAATTTTGTAATCTGCCCATCTGACTAAGGGCTAATATCTAGAATCTACAAATAACTAAAACAGATTTACAAGAAAAAAACAAACCCATTCAAAAGTGGGTGAAGGATATGAACAGACACTTTTCAAAAGAAGACATTGATGAGGCCAACAAACATATGAAAAATCGGTCATCACCACTGTTCATTAGAGAAACGCAAATCAAAACCACATTGAGATATCATCTCACGCCAGTTAGAATGGTGATCATTAAAAAATCTGGAGACAACAGATGCTGGAGAGGATGTGGAGAAATAGGAACATTTTTACACTGTTGGTGGGAGTGTAAACTAGTTCAACCATTGTGGAAGACAGTGTGACAATTCCTCAAGGACCTAGAAATAGAAATACCATTTGACCCAGCAATTCCATTAGTGGGTATATACCCAAAGAATTATAAATTGTTCTATTATAAAGACACATGCACATGTACATTCATTGCAGCACCATTTACAATAGCAAGACCTGGAACCAACCCAAATGTCCATCCATCTTCGACAGACTGGATAAAGAAAATATGGCACATATACACCATGGAATACTATGCAGCCATAAAAAATGATGAATTCATGTCCTTCATAGGGACATGGGTGAATCTGGATACCATCATTCTCAGCAAACTGACACAAGAACAGAAAACCAAACACCTTATGTTATCACTTATAGCGGGTGTTGAACAATGAGAACACATGGACACAGGGAGGGGATCATCACACCCTGAAGTCAGTATGAGGTGGCTGGGAGAGGGACAGCAGGGATGGGGAGGTTGGGGAGGGATAATGAGGGGATAAATACCAGACATAGGTGATGGGGAGATGAAGACAGCAAACCACCTTGCCAGTGTGTTCCTATGCAACAATCCTGCATGATCTGCACATGTACCCCAGTACCTGCAGTACAATTAAAAAAAAAATCGCCCATGAGGAATACAGCTAGGAAAGGAGGTTGATAATGCATGAACTTGAGCTAAAACATTAAAACGCAGTAAAGTTGCTAAGAGCCTCCAAAAAAGAAAAAAAGAAGAAGAAGAAGAAAAGAAAGTTACTTTAATGACCTGGTGCTCCACTGCTAACTTGATCTTTCTCCAGATACAGCAACAGAGAAGGAAGTCTCTCTCCTCCAGCATTCTGTCCTGTTTCTTCATCAAAGCTCAAAGCTGCTTAAACCTACGTTCACAATACTCATTCATAATATTATGCTCTTTAACCGCACATCTCTTTTTAGTTTTCACACATTCAGAGCCATTTAACCACAGGCACAGGCACAGTGTCTCAGCCTGAAAGAGTGGCCAACAAACCTATCCCTCACAACGAACCTATACTCCTGAATTTTCTAGCTGATACCTAGGACCCAAGCCCCACTATGGTTTTCTCTCCCATTATACTGATTTCTTTTAATGAAAATTCTTATTTTGTCATGTAGTCATGACTGGAAAATTATGATTCTAGCATAGCCTAGAAATTTATCCACAGATATGAAGGAAAAGTAGATGATTACAATGAAGAATTTCTGACTACTCACAGAAAGATCAATCAAGCTAAAGAGTATCCCTATATTCATAATGTAAAAATAATGGATGAGGTTGCAATGGCTGAACATATTTTCTTAGTCATGCAATTTGAGTTGCCAAGACCTTGTAGAAAGGAGAGAATATGTTAAGCCAAAGAATGTTTATTATTTTTAAAGAACAGAATTTTAATCTTATAATTCCAGTAGTAACAGCAAAGATTACTTATCCATAAAATCTCTTTAGTCTAAGGTAAATATACACTAGTCCCTAAGAGGACCATTACCAATAACAGCTACCAAATTTTAGTGTTATTTTACCATTCCTTTCCTGCATTTGACAATGGGGATCTCCTCATTATTTTTTCATACATCATATTCCCTTCTGTCCTCACAGCACTATTCTATTATGACTCCCCTTGTATATTTGTGTGCAACTCTCTGTCTTCTTCTCAGGACCTTCCGCATTTTCCTAAATGTTGATGTTTCATAAAGTCTCTTAACAGTGCGCTGTTTATCTAATTCCTATCAAATCAGTAGAGCAGAAGGTTAGATATGCTTAAGAAAAATTTCCCTTCACAGAAACTGCAGGTATTGACAAGGTATTTCCTTCTAACATGACTACGTGGTAGTACCACTACCCATCCAGTCTCCATCACACCACTACCCAACCAGTCTCCAACACACCACTACCCACCCAGTGTCTATCACACCACTACCCATCCAGTGTCTATCACACCACTAAGCATCCAGTCTCTATGGCACCACTACCCATCTAGTCTCTATGGTATCACTACCCAATCAGTGTCTATGGTACCACTACCCATCCAGTCTCTATGACAGTACTATTCATCCAGTCTCTATGGCACCACTACCCATCCAGTCTCTATAGCACCACTACTCATCCAGTCTCTATGGCACCACTATCCATCCCATCTCTGAAGCTAGGAACCTAAGGATCATCTGTAACACTACTCAATAATGACTTCTATAATTGCTATCTTCTATATAATTCCTAATGGTATCTCATTTTCTCCAACTCCATAACATAGCCTGAGTTTATGAGACAGATTCTAAACTGGTACCCTGACTTCCACCTCTCTGTGCCTCAAGCCCCTTCAATCCATTCTCCATCCATTGCCAGGATGGACCAGGAACTGCAAATCTGGGCATGTCTCTTTATTACTTACACCTTCAGATGCCCTTATTAACTTCCAAATAAAGTTCATATTGTTTGATGTGGTAAACAAGACCTTCTGAGATTTGTTCTGTGGGTATGTCTCCAGTCTCATTTCTTACACACTGTAATATTATTAAATACATATTTGGTCTTCATTCCCAACTCCTGGCATATAACTCCTAAAATTTTCGCAATCTTCAAAGGGATGTCTTTCTGTATGCTAATGAGAAGACTGGGGTTTGCGGGTCCCAGGTAACTGTGGGATGGGTGCATCACCAGAAAGAACAAAGCATGATTAAATGGTCGGGATGTTCAGTCCCATCCCGCCCCTTACAACAACCTCTAGAATAGGGGCTGAAGGTTAAGGTTATCGCCAATGGCCATTTTCTTTATAAATTAGGCCAATTTAATTAGGCCTCCATAAAAACCTAAAGGGACAAGGTTCAAAGGGCTTCTGGATAGCTGGAAATGTAGAAGTCCCCAGGAAGGGCGTGGAAGCCCTTTCCATACCTCTCTCTATGCATCTCTTCATCTGTATCCTTTATAATATCCTTATAGTAAACCAGTGAACGTGTTTCCCTGAGTTCTGTGAGCTGCTGTAGCAAGTTAGTGGAAGCCAAGGAGAGAGTCATGGGATTTCCAATTAATAGCCAATCACTTGGAAGCACAGATAAAACAACTTAAAGCTTGTGATTGACATCTTAAGTGGGTGATGTGGGCGGAGCATCTTGAGGACTGAAACTTCAACCTGTGGGATCTCACACTATCTCCAGGTATATAGTGTCAGAATTAAACTGAAATAAGACACCCAGCTGTAAAATTGTTTGCTTGCTGGTGTTTGGGGAAAGCCTCCCACACATTTGGTCACAGAAATCTGTGTTGATTGTTCTGAGTGAGAATGGAGGGAAAAAAAATTGTTTTCTCAATCAAACACACCTGCTTACACTTTTGATTCCACTGATATTGACTTGCTGGCCAATCCTTTCCCAGGAAAAATTAGAACTACTTTGAAGCCGGAAAACCTCCAAAGATCCTTATTTTCCTAAATGTTTCCCTTAGAACTTCTAAAATGGCCCAGCTGAGTGGGAGGAGTGATGGAAGATGGTTTCTGAGACAGGGAGCACCCCATTCAAACAAGACAATTGGTAAAATTGACATGAACAATGTCAAGTATTTGGAGATGTTCTGGACCAGATCACCAGTTCTGTTCAACTTGAAGCAGGCCATGTCTCACTCAGGTGTTAACCCTGACACTTGCACAAGCAATTGCTCCTACAAGAATCTACTCATTTCATAGCTATAGTATGCCAATGATCAGTGCAAGGTAAGAGGGCACTCAGGAACACAAAAAGACTTCACAGGGAGGCTTGATTTCAATCACCATCCTGGTTTAGGTAGCTGGTTTAGCTAATTTTAACATTCTTTCTCTCTCTCTCTCTCTCTCTCTCTCTCTCTCTCTCTCTCTCTGTCTCTGTCTCTCTCACACACATACACATACACATAAACACACACACACACACACACACACACACACACACCCTTGGCCTAGTGAAATCAAGCAAAGCTTAAACGTTTTCAATCCTACTCTAACACACATAGTGAAGTAAGCCAGGTTTTCAATAGGAATCGCCTTGCACCTTCCATGAGATGAAACAGCTATTTCTTTGTGGCTGCTTTTTCAACTGTAAGGAGACAATTGGCATCAAAAGTCCCACTTGGGAGATTATTCCTTGCCTTCCTTCTTCCTGTGGTTTGCTCTTAGGGGAGAGTCTTTACTGATTCCATAGGTTAGCAGGACTTTTGGCCTAGCCTGAGAAATCTGACATATAGTAGGAAAGTCCAGCCATGAAAAAAAATCATCTTAAAATATAGACTGAATGCCTATTCGGCTATATAACACCTAGAACATTCTGTAGCTTCAATTTTCCCTTATGTAAAATAATAATGATATATTACTAAATGATCTAATGAACTAAATGAACCTTCTGACTGTTGCTGTAATCCTTAATGTTCTTAATTATTTTTATAAAGAATATAGTAAGTTTTTCAACCATTATCCATGTTTTCCTAAATAGCATATCAATTTATTAAATTTCAAATTGATGTTAGAGATACAATATATAGTCATAAATAGGAGCCAAGTTAACTGACTTATAACAACACTGAACTTTAGATTTTATATTCTTATTAACCCAAATAACTGATCAAACATATATTTTTACATGGAATATAACATTTGAGAAAATTAGTCTATTACAGAATGTATTATTGCCTTGATATTATTTGAAAAACATAAAAAGAACATGAATATTTATTATTCTAGATTAAATTTCATGTCTCTGTACCACAAATGCAATTCTATGTAATATAATTTTTCCACAGCAATAAAATAAAATGAATCAACCATAAAAAAACATATTTTAGCATTGTTTAAACATCTCTATCATATTTTTGGCAAATCTATGGCAAAACTTTGGAATCATTTAGCAGAAAGATTGAATATATCAACTCTAATTCAACAGTGTTTAAATGATTTGTAAGTGTGAAGACCACACATCTGATTCCCCAGGATAGTCCAGGCTTACTCTTGTCTTGGCACAATTGTTAGTAACAGCCTGTGTCTTTTGCAACAGCGTCTTAGTTTGGAAAATAAAATTATAGAGTCATATTTTTTATAGGCTGGCTACTCAAAGATAAAAAAAAAGACAATAGTGTTTAACACTTAAATGTCACCGTGATTAATATAAAATCTTCTATTTTCCCTTTTATCAAAAAATTATATATTTAAGGTGTACAACTGTGAAATATACATGTATACATTTTGAATAATCACCACAATCAAGCTAGTTAACATATCCATCACTTCACATTGTTACCATTTTCCCTTCCCTCCCTCCTTCCCTTCCCTTTCCTTCCTTCTTTCATTTCTTCCTTCCTTCTCTCCTCCTTCCTTTTTTCCTTTCTCTTATTTCTTTCTTTCTTTGTGTTTTCTTTTATTTTGAGAAAACTTAGGACCTACATTACTATATTATTACCCATAAGCCATCATGCTACACATTAAATCACCAAAACGTACTCAACCTTTCAACCAATATCTTCTCATTTCTCAGCACCCCTTGGCAACCATCAGTCTACTCTCTTCATGTATGAGTTTGGCTCTTGTATGTTCCACATATATGTGAGATCAAACAGTATTTGCCTTACTGTCTGGCTTATTTCACTCAGCATTAGTGCCCAATAGGTATGTCCATGATGTCACAAATGGCAGGATTTCTTTCTCTTTAAAGGCAAAACTATATTTGCATTGAATCTGTAGATGGCTTGATGTAGTATAGACATTTTTTAAATGTTAATTCTTCTAATACATAAACATAAGATATATTTCTATTTTTTACATCATCAATTTCTTTCATCAATGTTTTCTAGTTTTTAGTGTATATATCTTTCACTTCTTTGGTTAATTTTATTTTTGTTTTCAAGGCTACTATAAATGTTACTAGTTTCTTAATTTCATTTTTAGAGAGTTTGTTGTTGATGTATATAAATGCAACTGAACTTTTATTATTGATTTTATCCTGTAACTCTACTGAATTCATTTATTAATTAAAATAATATTTTGGTCAAGTCAATAAGGGTTTCTGTATATAAGATCATATCATCTGCAAACAGAGGCAATTTTACTTCTTTCAGATTTGAAGGTCTTTTATTTCTTTTTCTTTCTTATTTGCTCTGGTTAGGTCTTACAGTACTACATTGAATATAAATGGTGAGAGTAGGCATCCTTGTCTTGTTCCTAATCTTGGGGAAAAAGCTTTTAGCTTTCCACCATTTAATATGATGTTACCTGCTATATATGGCCTTTATTGCATTGAAGTACGTTCCTTCTGTACTAATTTATTGAGAGTTTTTACCATGAAAGAATGTTGACTTTTGTCAAATGCATTTTTTGCATCTATCGAGATTATGTGATTTTTATCATATAATGATATATCACATTTATTGATTCGCATATGTTTAGCCATCCTTGTATACCAGGGAAAAAATCCTACTTGACATTAGTGTATAATCTTTAGATATCCTGTTCAATTTAGTTTGTTGTAATTTTGTTGAAGAATTTTTATCTATGTTTATCAGGGTTATTGGTCTATAATAGTCTTTGCAGGTGGATTATTTTTCTGGCTTTTGTATTGGGATGAAGTAGACCCCATAAGATAAATTTTGAAGGATTCCCTCCTATTAAATATTTTGTAAGAGTTTAGGAGAATTGGTGTTAATTTTTCTTTAAATGTTTGGAAGCATTCACAAGTGAAACTATCTGTTTCTAAGCATTCTTTTGTTGTTGTTGTTTTCCTTGCTGAGTCAACTTTCTTACTCATTATTTATCTGTTTAGATTTTCTCTTTCTTCAAGATTCAGTCTTGTTAAGTTGGATGGTTTCAGGAATGTTTCCATTTCTTCTGGGTTATCCAGTTTGTTGGTAAGTGTTAATAATAGTCTCTTAAGACCCTTTGTATTTCCGTGGTATCAAACAAAATGTCTTCTATTTCATTTCTAACTTTATTTGAGCATTCTCTCTTTTTTTAAATTAGTCTACTTAAGGTATGTCAATTTTATTTACCTATTCTAAAAGCCAGCTTTTTAGTTTTATCTTTTCTAATGTTTTTCTAGTATCTACTTCATTTATTTCTTCTTTGATCAGTAGTGTTTCCTTCCTTCTGCTAACTCTGAGCTTAGCTTGTTTATCTAAATCAAATAAATAAATTTAGATTATTTATTTGAGATTTTTTTCTGAATATAGGTATTTATCACTATGAAGTTCCTTCTTAAAACTGCTTTTACTGAATCTCATAAATTTTGGTATATCATGTTTCCATTTTAATGTATTTCAATGTTTTTTTTTATTTCACTTTTGGTTTCTTCCTTAACTATTGGTTGGTTAGGAATACGGTGTTTGATTTCCACAAAGTTCTGAATTTTTCAACTTTCCTCATATTGTTTATTTCTTGTCTTATATCGTTGTGTCAGAAACTGCACTTGGTATAACTGCATCTACTTAAATTCCTAAGCAAAAAGAAAAAAGCTGGAGGCATCATGTTACCTAACTTAAAACTGTACTACAGGGCTACAGTTACCAAAACTACATGCTACTGGTACAAAAACAGATACACAGACCAACGAAACAGAATAGAGAGCTCAGAATAAGGACCACACACCTACGACTATCTTATCTTTGACAAATATGATTTTTTAAAAAAGCGATGAGGAAAAGATTCCCTATTCAATAAATGATGCTGGAATAACTAGTTAGCCATAAGCAGAAAGTTGAAATTGAGCCGCTTCCTTATGTCATCTGCAAAAGTCGACTATAATGCATTAACAACTACAATGCAAAGCTTAAAACATAAAAAAAATCCTGGCAGACAACCTAGGCAATACCATTTTGGACATAGAAACAGGCAAAGATTTTGTCACAAAGATGCCAAAGCAATTGTAACAAAAGCAAAATTTGACAAATGGGATCTAATTAAACAAGAGCTTCTGCATGGCAAGAGAAATTATCAACAGAGTAAACAAACAACCTATAGAATGAGAGAAAATATTTGCAAACTCTGCATCTGACAAAGGTCTAACCTTATCTAAAAGGAACTTAAATTTACAAGAGAAAAAATCATTAAGAAGTGAGTAAAGGATATGAACAAAGACACTTTTCAAAAGAAGACATACATGCTGCCAACAAGCGTATAAAGAAAAGCTCACCATCACTGATTATTAGTGAAATGCAAATCAAAACCACAATGAGATACCCTCTCAAACCAATCAGAATGTCTATTATTAAAAAGTAAAAACAAAATTAGGTTGGTGCAAAATTGCAGTTTTTACCATTACTTTTAATGGCAAAATGTAGTTACTTTTGCACCAGCCATAACAAATGCTGGTGAGCTTGTGGAGAAATGGGAATGCATATTCACTGTTGGTGGGAGTGTAAATTAGTTCAGCCATTGTGGAAAACAGTGTGGTGATTCCTCAATGACCTAAAAACAGAAATACTGTTTGACCCAGGAATCCCATGACTATATATATACCCAAAGGAATATAAATTATTCTATGATATAAATGCATCTGTATGTTCATTGCAGCACTATTCACAATAGCAAAGACATAGAATTACCTAAATGCCCATCAATGATAAACAAAATAAAGAAAATGTAGTACCTATACACCATGGAATACTATGTAGCCATAAAAAAGAACAAGATTATGTCTTTTCTGGGAACATAGATAGAGCTAGAGACCATTATCCTACCAAACTAATGCAGGAACAGAAAACCAAATATCATATGTTTTCACTTATAATTGGGAGCTAAATGGTGAGAACACATGGACAAAAAGGGGGAACAACAGATACTGAAACCTTACTAGCTTTTAAATTCTTGCTCCAGTTTCTTCTTTCCATCAGTAATGTTCTTAGATCCAGGGAGGCAAGATTTAAGTTTCAGGGGACCCCATGTTTTGGAGGTGACTTTATAAAAAGTTTCTCATTATGCTTACAGTAGAATATACTGGTGAAGAGTGACTGGGGTAGGCAGTGCTGTTTGGGTAGGGAATCAGAGTGAACCAAACGCTCTGTTATGTCTGGTCTTGCTTTCTTCTCTTTACAGTGTTGGTTTCCCCTCTATTCCTCACTCCTGTCTGTGGTGTCCACAAGACTCTGGGAGCTCCAGACTCAGGCCTCTGGGTTTTTCCTGGTACTTGGGAGTGTGCCCACATTTCAGGAAGGTAGCCTGGCCAGTGGATCACTCCTATTGACTGATACAGTATTTCTTTTGTGGGATCATGTGAGTTAGTGCTGCCAGAATTAGCCTGAAAGTTGATTTAGGATAATTCTGAAATATCAGTCACAGAACTCCGGGTTCAGGGCTCCGGGTTACTACTGACCTTTGGGCTTGAGCCATATATGTGAACCAGTGTGCCAACTCTCCCTTCTCTGTGGTCCAATCACAGCTCTGCTCAGTCTGTAACACTCTACCCCTTTTGCAGTCCTCACACAATAAGGGAGGCGGTAGCCCAGGGGTGGCCAAGCCTATGTCTTCCAAGGTCACTGTTGCCCTGCTGCACCAACTGGCTCTCTCAATGGATGACTCACTGATGTGGTGAGGTGTTATCCAAGGTCTCTCTTAGGCCGTGCAGACTAGGGATGAAACTCTCACTCATTCTGCCACTGGAATCCTTGTCTAGCTTCCTGCTGTAATGTGTGGAAGACAGGGGTGTAATAATAAGTTGAAGCCTAACTATTCTACAACTGCAGCTGAAGTGTTAACTTTCCCAGTAGAGGTAATTTAAGATCTTGAAGAGGCATTGTATCTTACATTTCTTTTTCTTTTTCATTGCACCTAGATTTCTATTAGGCAATAGCATGTAATTATTATTTTGTTTTTTTTTTTCTCTGATAGATTGCTTGAAAGGCCCACAAAATAATCAATTTTCTCAATAAGTAGAAAGTTTTATTTAGAGGATCAAATGCTTAAGATTTTGTCTCTAAAAGAAAGAAGCTATTAAATAATAGTAGTTTAGTGCCCTGAGGTCAGCTTTTAGACGATAGTAAACACACACACACACACAAACACACACACACACACACACACACACACACACACACACACACACACACACACACGGAGGCAATTTCAGACAAATCTAGTTTTTGAAACTCAGTTCTAAGTCTGTTTCAGTGTCAAAGACGAAACCATTTTTTTGCATATGAAAAAAGATTAAGTAAATGAACACAGATTTCTTGAATGTAAAACAAGTGCCTTTTCCTTTTTTTTATAAATCATTTTCCCTTCAAGAAGTTCTTCTTATGGCATTGTGCTAATCCTGACAGAGGCAATTCTGATTTCCTTTCTCTGATGTGTGGTATGGCTTTTGAGGTCGATGTGGTGTACTTAGTGTGACATGAAGGTCATAATGAGATTTATGGAATTGACTAGAATCTTATTGCAGCCAAACTTTTTTCTTAACAATCTAAGCCTGACATCAATTTGAATGATAAATGCACTCAATTTGAATTTTCTTTTAGCATACAGATAAACAATGCTTAAAAAAATCCCATTTGGAGTGGATACCTGGTTCCAAATCTATCAAAATCCTATTTTAATAATAAAATTGAAGCAGAAAAGGTTTTGATTCTTATTCTTTTAAAAATAAACACATTTACTTGTATATTTGATGTAAAAATTCTTGTAAGCTGATGTATATTTATGTCAGAATAATGTCTTCAAATGTGAATTTGGCTGAATAGAATGGGAGAAGTGCATGAGTAAAAAAAGGTTAAAAAGGGTAGAAAAAAATAATCATTACAATATAGAAAAGAAGATGAGATGGTTCCCCCCAAGCCCCCTCAAAAAAAAAACTGAGCAAAACAAGCAAAATTTTGAAATAATGGAATAGCCCAGGGACATAGGAACATAGAAAGGATCAAACAATTTATGTTTTATTTTATTTAAATACTTTGAAGTGCACAATTATAAAGGCTTTACATACATTAAAAGATACTTATTTTAAGAATAAAATGGTATGTTTGTGATGAGTTGAGAGACTGACAGCCAAAGGTTAGAAAAAATTTAGTAAGATAACATGTTGTTGATGTTTATTGAATTATCAAAATTGCTTTTTTGAAATTTGGAAGCATTTCCAAATACTGAGAACTGGAAAGGAAAGCAAAAATCTTGTAGAGAGCTCAGAGTTCATAATTTTAAGACTATTCTGCTTTTAGAGTAGTCAATGATGACAATAAGTTGTGTTTTTTAACTTTTATTTTAAGTTCAGGGTACATGTGCAGGTTTGTTAAACAGGTAAGTGTCATGGGAGTGTGTTGTACAGATTATTTGTCACTCAGGTACTAAGATTAGTAATAGTCATTTTTTTCTGCTTACACTCTCCACCCTCAGGTAGCCCCTTGTGTCTGTTGTTATCATCATTTAGCTTCCATTTATAAGTTAGAACACACAGTATTTGGTTTTCTGTTTCTGCATTAGTATGCTAGAAATGATGGCCCCCAGCTCCATCCATGTTCCCATAGGGGACAAGTTCTTCTTCTTTTTTATGGCTGCATAGTATTCTATGGTGTATATGTACCACAATTTCTTTATTCAGTCTATGGCTGATAGGCATTTAGGTTGATTCCATGTCTTTGCTATCGCGAACAATGAACATATGCTGCATGTATGTGTCTTTATGACAAAACGATTTATATTCCTTTGCATATTTACCCAGTAATGAGGCTGCTGGGTCAAATGGTAGTTCTGTTTTTAGCATTTTGAGGAATCACCACACTCCTTTCCACAATGGTTGAACAAACTTAAACTCCCATAAACTGTGTATGAATGTTCCCTTTTCTTTGCAACCTCACAAGCTCTGTTGACAATAATTAGCTTTCATAAAATTAATAATTTACATCAAATAAACTGTCAATTCTAGGGTAAAGTTTAGATGTAAACTTTAGTATCTAGCTTGCTAGGCTAGGAGGACTTTTTGTAATCAAACACATATTCAGCTGTTCTAAATCTTTTCCTTGCATATTGAATTTAGATAAAAATTTCAATGTGTGTTTTTTTTTAAAGCATGAGTTAATTCAAGCAATTGTTATTAAAAACATTGTCAGTTAATTATAAGTTGTTTGAGTTCTATTTATAGTTTTCTAAAAAATTTAGTTATTTGGCTAAATTTAACCATTAAAAAATGTTTTTGCTGCAAGCTTGTTTTGGAAAAATATTGAAATTGGATAGTCTAAAGTATGCTGCTTTCCAGATTTTATGTAAACTATTTGTTCTTTTTAAAATTACTTTTTATTTATAACTTTGAAATATTGAAATATCTCCATTTGTAAAGGAGATGAGTTTAAAAATTACCATAAATCCTTAGCCATTTAAAGTTTATAAAAGGAAGTCATTATGAGGAAAACTTCCTTAAAATGAAAAATTTTAGAATAAAACTTTCTCAAAGAAAAGTTTCAAAAAACTTTGAAAGATTTATAGTAAAAACTATTGCAGGATTTTTTTTGAGCACTAAACTATAAAGCATTCATTGCATATCATATTTATAGTTTAAAAATTGTTGGGACTCAAAATTGTATATTAATAATATGTATTTTTAATAATCACAATAGATAGATTTCTCATATCTGCTGAGAATAATTATATATTTATTATTTACATTGTCATTATAATTAAATTACAAATTTTAATTTAGTGCCAAAGCCAGAAACTAAGTCTTGTAAAAGATCTCTGAATAAACTCTTCTGGAAAAGACTAAACTCCTTTTTACTACAATAATGAACCTCCCCGGCACTCAGTGAAGTTTGGTGACTATTGAACCAGATCTAGTTAAATATTTTAGTTAAGTAGTAGACAAAAAATAAAGGCAGTTAGAAATACAGATCTGAATTCAAAATCAAAAGCACAACTATAGCTATTTAAGTAAGTGATTACAGGTTTTGCATTTGTAAACTTGGGGAGAACTGTGAGAATTAACAAAACTATGTATGTATAGTATGAAGTTTTACATATGCTAGAGACTTTCCAGAGGTTTGGAGGCATAATCTTAGCATTGGCATTTAAGGTAAACATGTGTTTCTCATTAGCTGAGAGTTCAAAACAGGTAGGACTAAGGCAGGATGTGTGTGTGTGTGTGTGTGTGTGTACACATATGTGTGTTTTTGAAATGCATTTTCAAACATTTGGATTAAATTCAGAGTTGTGTTTTAGGTACAGATTAAGCATAATGGTAAAGTGGTGATGGGAGAAATAAGGATTTGCACTCACTTTAAAAACAATCTTGTAATCTGCTTTAGCAAATATTTATATCTATTAACAATTGAATGAACTTAGCCTTATTACCTGAGATGTGGTTCACCAATACCAATAAGGCAATTTGGCTTGCACACTTATGTCTAAAGAACATTTTGATCTGGAGATACAATGAGAACCAGAGTGAAAGAAATGCTTTCTGGTGACACTAATGTGCACGGGCAGGTACATCACCAAATCAGAGTACGTAAGAGTAAAATTCTGGCATGTGAGCAACTATATTTTGGAACACTTCTCCACAATTTTTTTCCGAACTTTGTTACCTTATCAGGTAGAAATGTCATGCTAAATCAATATTCTCAAACTGTTAAACAAAGAACAGGGGAGAACAAAATGAAGTAAGAAAAAAGTATGTTTAAAATTTAAACTCTATGGGACATCCAATCAGCAAAATAAATTAAGTGTTATAGACTTTCTGTGGCTATTTTTACAGCTCTGATAAATGTAGCCCACAGGATTTATGTACTACCTGAAGTCAAGTTGTTATCGTATACAGATGTAGTGTCAACTGCAACACCATAGTGCATTATACACTCTCCAACTTACTAAATGTTTTGGAGCATTGGGATAACAGTAGAAGAATTTATGAGAGTTGAAAAATTCAGATGCCTATGAACAAGACAATTTAGGTTCTCAGAGCAAAGTCTGAAATCACTTTGCACTTGCCTGTTAATCTCAGGTTGAAAAGAATGATGAAAAATCTCAGGGACAAGCCCTTTGCCCCAGTGAAACTCTGCATGCAAAGCCAACGTGAAACTAACAGAACTGTTCTTCCATGTCACAAAGGGAACGTGATGTTTTCTGGCAGGTTGCTGTTGGTGAGCTCAATGCTTTTTTCCATGCCATTCTGGGTGAGGAAGATTGATAATAAAAAACATTGTCAGAAAATTTCTTTCAAGAACAGATATGGTTTGGCTGTATCCTAACCCAAATATTACCTTGTAGTTCCCATAATCCCCATGTGTTGTGAGAGGGACCTAATGAGAGGTAATCGAATCATGGGGGTGATTACCCCCATGATGCTCTTGTGATAGTAAATGAGTTCTTACAAGATTTGATGGTTTTATAAAGGGCTTTTCCCCCTTTGCCTGCACTTCTCCTGTCTGCCGCCATGTGAAGAAGGACATGCTTGCTTCCTCTTCTGCCGTGATTGTAACTTTCCTGAGGCCTCCTCAACCCTGCAGAACTGTGAATCAATTAAACCTCTTTCCTTTATAAATTACCCAGTCTTGAGAAGTTCTTTATAGCAGTGTTAGAATGGATTTATACAGTAAATTGGTACAGGGAGTGGGGTGCTGCTATAAAGACAGCCAAAAATGTGGAAGTGACTTTGGAATTCATAACATGCAGAGTTTGGAACAGTTTGGAGGGCTCAGAAGAAGATAATAAAATGTGGAAATGTTTAGAACTTCCTAGAGACTTGTTGAATGGCTTTGACCAAAATGCAGACAGTGTTATGTAAAATGAAGTCCAGGCTGAAGTGGGCTCAGATGCAAATGAAGATGAGTAACTTGTTGGGAATTGGAGCAAAGGTGACTCTTGTTGTACTATAGCAAAGAGACTGTTGGCACTTTGACCCTGCCCTAGAGGTCTATAGAACTTTGAACTTGAGAGAAATGATTTAGGGTATCTGGTGGAAGAAATTTCTAAGTAGTAATGTGTTCAAGGGGAAGCAGAGCTTGGCAGTTTGAAAAATTTGCAGCCTAACAACGTGATAGTAAAGAAAACTCCATGTTTTGGAGAGAAATTCAAGCCAGCTGCAGAAATTTGCCTAAGTAATGAAGTGTCAAATGTTAATTACCAAGACAATGGGGACAATGTCTTCAAGGCATGTCACAGACTTTAAGAGCAGAACCTCTTATCATAGGCCTGGAGGACTAGAAAGAAAAAATGGTTTTCTTGGTAAGGCCCAGGGTCCCCTGCTCTATGCAGCCTTGAGACATGGTGCCCTGTGTCCCAGCTGATTCAGTTTCAGCCATGGCTAAAAGGGGTTAAGGTACAGACTGGGCCATTGCTACAGAAGGTGCAAGCCCCAACTCTTGGAGGCTTCCACATGGAAGCCTCCTGAAGGTGTGCAGAAAACAAGAATTGAGGTTTAGGGACCTCCATCTAGATTTTAGAGAATGTATTGAAATACCTGGATGTCCAGGCAGAAGACTGCTTCTGGGCATACCCTCATGAGGAACCTCTGCTAAGACAGTGTGGAAGAGACATGTGGGGTTGGACCTCTCACAAATAGGGCACTGCCTAGTGAAGCTGTGAGCATAGGGTCACCATCCTCCAGACCCCAGAATGGTAGATTGCCTGGCAGCTTACAGCATGCACCTGGAAAAGCTGCAGACACTCAGTGCTAACCCATGAAAGCAGCCAGGAGGGGGGCTGTATCCTGCAACAGTGCTAATCTGTGAAAGCTGCCAGGAGGGGTGGACCTGCCTGAGGCTGTGGGAGCCTATTTTTGCATCAGCATGACTTAGGCGTGAGACATGGAGTCAAAAGAGATCATTTTGGAACTTTATGCTTTAATTATTGTCCTATTGGATTTTGGACTTGCATGGGGCCTGTAGCCTTTTCATTTTGGCTAATTTCTCCCATTTAGAACATGTATATTTACTCAATGCCCATATCCTGATTGTATCTAGGAAGTAACTAACTTGTTTTTCATTTTAAAAGCTCATAGGTGGAAGGCATTTGCCTTATCTCAGATGAGACTTTGAACTTGGACATTTGGGTTAATGCTAGAATGTGTTAAGACTTTGAGGGACTGTTGGAAAGGCATGATTTTGTTTTGAATGTGAGAACATGAGATTTGGAAGGGGCCAAGGGTGGAATGAGACTTTGGTCTTGGACATTTTGGTTAATGTTAGAATGTGCTAAGACTTTGAGGGACTGTTGGAAAGGCTTGATTGTGTTTTGAAATGTGAGGACATGAGATTTGGAAGGGGCCAAGGATGGAATAATGTGGTTTGGCTGTGTCCCCACCCAAATCTAATCTTAAATTGTACTTCCCATAATCCCCACATGTCATAGGAGGAACCCAGTGGGAGGTAATTGAATCATGGGTACTGTTACTCCCATGCTATTTCCATGATAGTGAGTTCTTACAAGATCTGGTGATTTTATAAATGGCTTTTCCCCTTGGCTTTGCACTTATTCCTGCTGCCATGTGAAGAAGGACATGTTTGCTTCCCCTTCTACCAAGATAGTAAGTTTTCTGAGGCCTCCCTAGCCCTGTGGAACTGTGAGTCAATTAAACATCCCTCCTTTATAAATTACCCTGTCTTGGGCAGTTCTTTATAGCAGTGTGAGAATGGACTAATACAAGCACTAAAAATATTACTGCTGTGCATATGCGAATCTTGAGAATTACAGTCTTTTTTTAAAAAAAGATTATTTCCTGATTACAATATATTTTAATGATTAGAAGAGAAAATGGAAATCAGCCCTGCAGTCTCAGTTGAGGAAAAGGAATTAGAAGACAGTCCATGTTTACTGTCAAACTCACTAGTAAGTGTAGTCTAATAGCTGGACATGTTTCTGGTCTTCTGTCACTGGGTAGACCAGATTCAAACATATTGACCAATAACGTGATGGACTGGAACGGTCCAATGGTTGAAATGGTAATACTTGATTGTCAAGTAAAGCATAGCTTTTTCAATGCAACAGAATAATATTCACTTTATTAATTTAACTAAGCTTTTCTAGTTTTTTCCAAATTCAATAAGTGAGGCCCTTCAACCTAAAAAGGCTAGGTAGTACAAGTATTATATTTTTTAAAACATGATTTTATTTTAACTTATAAAAATCTGAATTATTATTACAAAATTTTCTCACACAAATTTTCTTTAATATCTCACACATACTTTTAAGTATCATTAGGCTGGATATTTGCATATTAGCACATAATGTAAAACCACTTTTTTATTCATATTCTAAATTACAATCTTTTTTTCCTCTCTCATATTAAGCATTGCATTTTATTGCCTGTGACAAAGGCTTAGGACACATGTTTGCTGTTTACGACATACATCTCAAGGTTTCCTGGGAGAGAAATACCAGTTTTACCAACCATTGGAAGGTTCCATTCTTCTCACCAATATGCATATATACATTATTTTAAATTGTTAGGCTTTTATCCCAAATCCCAATGTATTCTCTTCATAGCTAGGCTGAACCATGAGGAAACACCAAGGATGGTCTTCCTTGAAGCTGGTTGACCTAAGGCCTATAACAAACATGTTGAACATCTTCCCTGTCTCCTTTTATAGGCCCTAACTCTGATATCAGTCCCTCCAGATCTTACCACGTTAAGGATGAGGAAAGTCAAGCCCAGAGGAAATGTCCTTCAAGGAAAATAAGGAGAAAAAAAAATCATTCGTTTTTGTAGGATATTAAAAAAAAGTTGGAATTATCTGATTTAGGCCTCCTTAAAAAGAGTTCTTCATAGCACCCAAGCAAAAGGTTCCTAATTGCCAATCTGACTAGGACCTGGGATGGAAAGAAGTAGGTGTTTCTACTGCAGGAAGCCTCACTCATTAACTTGCTCATATGCACTTCCAGGTTCTAAGAAGAGTTGAAACTATTCCCAACCTGATTTGACTCTGGAACCATTTTTAGGAAGCATTGCTTTAATCCAGTGTTTTCCAGACCAAAAATGTGCATCCCTCCAATAGGCTCAGTGTGAGGACTAATCCCATAAACATTGAATATAATACCTAGCAGAGGGCTATGCATGTAACATTTCCAAAAATGATACACTCACAACTGGAAAACCTTTCATTTAAATCCTTAGATAACCAGTTAATTGCACTTCATATTTATTGCTCTAAATGGGGTCTAACACACACAGGAGCATTATGAGAAGTATTTCAAAATAACTTTACCTCATTGAAGTGTGTCCTCAAATAAACAATGATAGATTTTCTATTAAGTGTATATGTCTTTAGGAAGTTTAGAAAATCTTTCCCTCTTTTCTGGAGACTATGTGTTACATTACTGCATATGTTACAGCTAATCAATATTAATTAATGTGTTCCATTGAATAGACTGAAAGCTATCTACCTCACAGATGTATCTTTGAGGGACTTTCTTATAGAAGTTGAAATAATAATTCAAGTTTGAAAAAAAAAAAAGCAATGTCATCATCCATGTACTTACCTATATCTGCAGTTGTACATATTTTGACATGAATTTTCATATTGGTAATATATATCTTCCTATATAAAGGAACACTGGTAGAACAAAAGTCCAAATAATAATAGTAATATCTTAGGGTGGTAAAAGTATAGATGACTTTAATTTTTTATATTTTGCTCTCTTTCTGAATTGTCTTCAGTGGAGGTTGTCTTTATAATTAGAACAAAATAGTATTATAACAAAAATAATATCTTATTAAAAATTTCTTCAGATTTCAATTTTATTTTATGTAATTGAGAAATAACTAGAAAATTGCTTTTCTCCATAATAAATAGTTGTACAAGCTTCCCTTTTTCCTCCCCCAGTTTATCTGGAATCTTAGGCTCTTTTTTGAGCCAATGGGAAAAAAATTCTCCTCAGACCAACTAACGATATGGGTAGGAGCAACACCAAGGGCTTCTTATCCTTGGCTCATTTGCAGGAAAACATGAGATTCAACTTCTGAGGCCAGAGTGGCCCAGGGCAGCAACAGTCATCAAAATGAAAGATGCTTTATAGTGCTCCATAGTCTCTCTACCCAAAAAGGTAGTAAAGTTTTCAATATCATCTCACCAAAGATTTAGGTCTTTACCAGTAAATCCATTTTAAAGGCTTACATTGATTGAGGCTTTCTAAGAATCTAGCAAATTATAATATCTTAGTTATATTGTAACATTTTATAAGACATTAATTTCAATAGTCTCAATTTCTTTGAATCAGAATATTAATTGAAATATACTTATGATTTGTGTGTATATATATATATGTCTAAAACTCAATAAAATGCTAACATAACATCCTATATATTTTACACTGTAAAGATAATTTATTCTCTTATTGGAACAGTTATAAAACCAATTGGAGGTAAAAATAAAAGTAGTTTATCAAAGTCTTTAAAAGTTGCCTCAACAAGTCTGCATTTATAAAAAATGCTTTTGTCTTGAAACAGGTTCTTATGTGGTTAGCAAACCAACTCTCCCTTCTTTACCAAAGACGGATGATATACTACAACCCCAACTAGGGAGTCACCAAAGTGTGTGTGTGTATATATATATATGTATAAGAATAAAATAATAACAAAAAGGAACAGAAGCCATTCTGTGCCACAAATTTGCTGTGAACATGTAGATGGTCAGGATAGACCTTATTCTTACCCTGGACCCAGAGAAGGAAAGCGCTCTTAATTGTACATTCTGCCACTTCTACTTTAGGAAAAATGTTTAAACTTTTCTCACAGAAGAAATGTGAATTCAGAACATCCTTCAACGAGAAAGAGGGAGGCAGCTAACCCAGCAGGAAAATATCACAGTTTGGCTATTTAAAAGTGCCACTCTTGAAGGCTGAACTGTTTTTCACAATGCCATATAAATATATACACACAAAACTGTATAATTTTAGAAATAGCAAGATCAGAGGATGAAGAGAGAGAAACACACTTTAGCCTAAGCCAAGAGTTAGTTGGCTGACTTAGGACAAAGGGGAAGAAGTCAGTTGGCAATTCTTGAGAAGGAAAAATGAAAACTATTCTAAAACTTTAAAAGATTTAATTTAGAGTTCTCTTTGGAAATTTAAGGCTTAACAAGTCTCTAGTCATATTCAGAACTAAAGTAGGTATCCATATCTGGAAGAAATGAAGGAGATGAACCAATTGCTGGCAATGATTGGGCCAAAGGATAAAGCATTAATAATTATTAAATATGTAGTCTGGAAATCTGTTGTTCTAGACAGTGGAATAAGAACAAACATTGGCATGGTGATCCAACTGTGGTTGGTTTTAAAATTCCAAGTAAATTAAACAGACTGTTATATACCTGTGGCAATTCCTAAGGGTCATGAAGCATCTTAAAAGTGTCAAAGTGACAGCAAATATATTTCTAAACGAATGTTTGCTACTTTGTATGACATGAGGGAAAATAACTTATGCTCAGTTTTACCCAAAGAAGGAGCCAGAATGTTTCAAAAGTCACCCATTGCAGAATTACACTACTTCTAGGATGAACTGTCCAAAGATGTTTCTAGCAGATCCTGTTGATGTAGTAATGCATTTCAAAAATTAAAATAGCTTATTATGTGATACGTGTGTGTGTGCACATGCATGTCCTAGTCATATGCTACAGGAATAGATTCTGTAACTGAATTATGTTTTAGACTGTGCTAGGTGTATTTTGATTTCCCTCCATAACCCCTCTCCAACTTGCTTCATACCCCAAGTGAGAGTATGACTTCAACAGACAACCTTGCTCTCATTGCTCTCTGTATACCATTGTTTATTACGGTGATGAGTTGTGCTGTAAAAATTCCTTTTTTACTCACCTTCATAATTTTTTGTTGCAAGCTCTTTTTAATTGACTTCATGACTCAGTGATAGTCACTTAGTAAAATGATTAACAGTGCTTTAAAATGTTAAGCATCTACTGTGGGTTAGCTTTTATGCAATACCATATTGATCCTCACAATAACAAACTAAGGTATATATTATTATTCATTTTTATAAAATGTAGAAACCAAAGGACATAGACGTCAAGGAACTTGTCTAAGATAATGAAGCCAGAATTAGGGAAAAATTTTGATTGATTTCAATTCCAGCCTTATTTATTATTATTATTTAAAATAACTATTTATTGAATCCTACTAAATTTTATTTTCTTCCATAGAATACTGCCATATAAAGTTGCATTATGGCAACTTCTAGACTTTTCTTCTAGGACTTTTCCACTCTTTTATTTGAAAGAAGCAACCCCTTCTTACTTTTCTTATTGAACATACTTTACCTATGACAGATTAAAATACAGCCATCCTTGCAACAGATTTATTTATGTGACATATATTAATACAGTTACTGAGAAAGTAAACTGATAAATCAGATCTTAGTCTTGATAAATGCTTTGCTTTAGCTCATGCTGGCATGTCTGATATTTTACCCAGATTCTTAAAATATAAGATATACAATCAGACAGAATATTGCTATGTTAATATTATCTCTGTTATAGTCATTGTATAGTTACAAAATACATAAATGAATAATAGAGAAATATAAAAGTTTATTTAGAATGCTATACGACAGAATTATATAAATGCCATCCAGTTTCCTTGTGCTCCTATACATCCTATCTTATAAATCTCTTTCTTAGTTCTCGTATTGCACACTTCCATTATATACTACTGTTCCCTTCCACTCTCTCAGACACACACACACACACACACACACACACACACACACACACAGACTTTCTTCTACTTTTATGTCATTTATTTTCTTGTCAAACTTTAGTTTTCTACTCATGCTATTTCTCTTCCACCTCCAAGTCACCTTTCAACCCACTACAATAGGGTTTTTCTCGGATCCAACCACCACGACTTGACTGAAGCTGTTCTTATAAAGTCACCAATGTTTTTCTTATTTCCAGACATAATGGGCATTTCTAGATGTTCATCTCTTTTTAAACATTTCCAATTAATTTGCATTTGTAAACTCATTCTATTCTCACAACAACCCTTTGAGGCAGGTATTATTAACTCAATTTTACTGGTGGGACAAATGAGGCAGAGAGAGTAACCCAGGTAACTCGCCCAATGTTGCTAAGGCAGAGCCAGGATTTGAACCCAGGCAGATTGATGCCAGAGTTTTGCATTTTTTAACACTGTGTATTTCTGTACAGTCTGTGGCTGCTCTTGTCAAACCTCAGCCTGATACCATGGCCCAAAATGAGAATGCACATCCTTATTTTCCTACTCAAATGTTGCCTTTTCCAAAACCACCCATTCCACCCCCTCATCCTGTGCCCATAAAAACCCCAGGCTAAGATGGCAGAGGGAGGAGAAGCAGATGGATATCAGAGATTATGGTTGGATATTAGAGAGAAGCAGCTTGACTTCAGAGAAACAGCTTGAAGGTGTAGCTTTGAAGAGGAGTCTGACCAGGGATAGCAGGACTTCAGGGGATGCTTGCCTTCCTGCCCATCCCCTTTTCAACTCCCCATCCTGCTGAGAGTCACTTTCACTGGCAATAAAATCCCCCACATTTACCATCTTCAATTCATTCATGTGACCTCATTTTTCTTGGACACCGGTCAAGAGCTCAAGTTATGAGTGTGGATATAAGAGGTCTCACTGAGCTGTTAACACTTAAGCCATCCGCACATGGCAGAGCTAAAAGAGCCCTTACTGTAACTCCCTCTGGGGCTTCAGGGGTTCTGGGCACCTCCCTGGATGGGGTCACAGGGCCCCACATGGAGTTGACTCCTGCTAGTGCCCAAATGCACTTGCCCCGGCTCCTGCACTGACTCACCTACATGCACTCTCCTGCAAGGAGTTGAGTGCTATGGGCTGAGTAAGTGAGGCACCCCTGTGCGACGTCTGTGAAGGGGTCAGGGAAATACCCTGCTTCAACTTAGCTTTCACAAATCAGAAGCTCTCACAGGGGAAATTAATGTGAAAGTAAGTTATGGGAGGCAAGACACAGGACATAAGGAGCAACTGGGCTCAGATAGATTATGGTAGAAAAGCTCTAGAGTTGTCAGGTGTAGCAGAAGATTCTTGATATTGTGGCTCCTGACTTGCAGAAACATGTTTCTGGACTGTCCACAGTGGTAGGAGCTTCCTGATTATGTAGTTTTCTGATTGTAGTAGAGGCTGCAGCTTTTTTTTTGCCACCTCAGTTCTTTAGCATGGCTTTAAGAGTTATTATTGAAAGCTAAACCTAAAGTCTGTTTCTTTAGTTCTCCCAGTGATGTTGTAAACTAATTATATGTGTGTTAAATTCCTCTAAGCTTAAACTAGCTTCAACAGACTCTGTTGTCTGCAATTAATGATCCTGACCAGTACATCTAATAATTCATGGGTTTATTTCATGTACCAGAATATAAGCATTCCAAGAGAAGTTAACCATTACTGTCAATTGCTGAATTCCCAATGCTAGGCACAGCATAGCTCAGAGTAGATGCCTGATATATAATTACCAAATTGCAGAACACAAAATTTTAGAAATGTTTAATGTCTTGTACAGATGAAAACTGCTCTGGAATACCCTGCAAAGAACTTCGAGTAGTCCTTTTTGCTCTTTTTTCTGTGTGTCTTATATTCCATTTCAGCTTGGTTCTAGAATACAACCAGAAGTTTACAATTATGAATAGGTACCACATTCTCACTGTTGCTAAAATTTCCCATGACTTTTTCACTTTTCTGCTCATATTTGTAATGTCATGCTTTTCACTTTTCTCTTGGGTGAATTACTATTCATTTTCAAGGTCAAACTGAATTATTTTCTTACAGCAGTCTTTCCTGTACTTCCCTCAAATGATTGATTAATCACACCTTAATTAGTTACATTAATATAACACATATAATACATAATTATATCAACAAGTTATGCTTGATTAATCATACTTTAATGCAGATACATTATTATAGCACTCCTAGAATAACACATAATATTTTGAGTCATTGTGTTATAATGAGTATTTTAGATACATTAATATAGCACATATAATACATTATTATAGCAGCAAGTTATGCTTGATTAATCATACTTAAATGCAGATACATTATTATAGCACTTCTAGAATAACACATAATATTTTGAGTCATTGTGTTATAATGACTAGGTTAAAAAAATCTGTGAGTGAGGGAATATATTTGACATAGTGCTTGCTTGTGTAAATGTGTTATAACCTAAAAAATGTAAGTCATTACATTTATTATTACATATGGAAGCAAAGAAAAATTATCACTCAATTTCACCTATTTCTCTATTGTCACTCAATTTCACCTATTTCTCTTTCCAGGTAGTTAGATTTCCAATTTACTCCATTTATCTTCTTTTTGTGGATTTACTTGTGTTACGCATGATTTGAATTTTTCAAGCCTTGAAAAGAAAAGGCAGTAAGCCCACGGAAGCCACATGTTAATTTGTAGGTTTGATCTGAAAAGCAGAAAGCTCTTTCAGAGTAGTGCCTCAAAAAACGGAGGACTAATTCAGTTTAGAACTAATTCATTCCTGCCTATACAATACTGTCCTCAAACAAATAAATGTAAATGAATTTGTTTATTCCTTTTTATTCCTTTTAATTTCCTTTTTAATGAATTGTATCCACTTCGAAAATCATGTGTATTACATGGGTCCCAAAATAACTATTGGGGGTATTTTGGGATTTTAAAAAATATTATTTCATATATTAGGTGACTCAAATTCAAACAGTGTAAATATCTACTATTTCTGATGTTTTCAGTTTTCATTACAGACTATGGTAAGCACATGTAAGAGATCATGTACTAGTTTATATTTTGAATATTTTATTTCAAATATTTAACATTTGTAATATTAAATACAATGTCTCTCCACTGATTTTTATTTTATTTTTTTCATAAACTAAAATTCACATCAAAAATAAAATAAAAAATGAAAGAAGTAATATTTACAATATTAAACATAAGCCAGATGTGGAAGCATGCTTTTCCAGATTAAACATTTACTGAGTTGGCAGGAAAAAACTTCTTCCTCATTCATCTGAGTGAGTTTTGTTTGAATGAATTCTAATTTCTTATTCCTTTACCCTTTTCACCATCTTTCTGTTGCTTTGTTTACCTAATAGTGGTTTTTTCTTACCACTGCCTTCCACAATTCTGCACAGCTGCTTCCCAGATGAGCTAAATAGCTTATTTTCATCGTCAGATGAATGGGCTGATCCTATACAGCTTTGACAGAAGCAGGGATTGAAGTCTCTTTGGGACAGTTATCATTGCTACACATTTTTATTGAGGGAGTAGTCAAGGGCATCTGAATACAGAAAAACACCAAACATATCTAGCTCTGCATCCTTCAAATTATATATATATTCTTTGCAAACTAATGAAAGCATATATTTGTGAAAAAATTTAAAGGCATATATTCAGAAAACAAATAACCCGACTTTTCAAGAATATTGACAACATTTCTAATCTTGTGTTTATATACTGAAGATTAATTAACCAAATTCTACAGAGTATTACACCCAAATGCCTTTAAAGTGGTTCAAATTAACATAATCCTTTTATTCTAGTTTTATTGAGGCATAAATGACAAAAATGCCTATATTTAAGATTTACAGAGTGATGTTTTGATATATGTATACATTGTGAAATGATTACCACATTAGGCTAATTAACACAGCCGTCATTTCACAGTTACTATTGTATGTGCGTGTGTGAGAGAGAGTGTGTGTGTGTGTGTGTGTGTGTGTGGTAAGAACATCTAAGACGTATTGTCTTAGCAAATTTCAAGTATCTAATGGAGTATTAATAACTAATCACTTTGTTGTTCATTTAATCTTTAGAATTTATTCATCCTGCATAACTAAAATTTGTGTAATGACCAATATTTCCTCATTTCCATTGCCCCTGAACTCCCTGAATGTAAACTATCCTTCTATCCCTGGTTCTATGAGTGAGACTTTTTTTGATTCCACATATAAAGTGGGACCATACAGTGTTTTGCTTCCTGTGTCTAGCTTATTTCACTTAGCATTGTCCTCTACATTATTCATGCAAAAATAGTATTTCCTTCTATTTCAAGACTGAATAATATTCCATTACATCACACACTTTCTTCCTTTCCTCCTAGAGATACAACCTCAGTTCTGTGCCCTTTCCTTATCTTGAATAGCAATGTTGGCTGTGAGGGAATTCTCTTTTATTTCTAGTTGTTTAGAGGACTGGGATCTACAGGTTGTTTAGTGCTCAGTATGATGTCAAAAAGAATCTAGCTCCAAGAAGGGCACCCTGAAAAGGCAGGAGGCAAGGAGGCCAGACACATACTGCAATCTCATTTCCCCTATTATAGGAGAAATAATGTACTGAGGCAAGCTTCTCAGTGATAAACTAAGGTAGTTTGGGGGAGGAACAGACATGGATGAAGTAAAATGTCCTTTTGTTAGTCCAATTAAATGTAACTGCTTTCAGTGTGTCATCCTCTGGGTGATTCTACCTTTTTTTTTCTTTTCTTTTCTTTCTTTCTTTCTTTTTTTTTTTTGGATGGAGTCTTGCTCTGTTGCCCAAGCTGGAGTTCAGTGGCACAATCTTGGCTCACTGCAACCTCTACCTCCTGAGTTCAAGCAATTCTCCTGCCTCAGCCTCCCAAGTAGCTGGGACTACAGGCACCTGCCACCATGCCTGTATAATTTTGTATTTTTGAGACAGGGTTTCACCATATTGGCCAGGCTGGTCTCAAACTCCTGATCTTGTGATCTGCCTGCCTCAGCCTACCAAAGTGCTGGTATTGGAGACATGAATCACTGTGCTCAGCTGATTCTATTTCTTAACTGCATTCTGAATTTCTTCTCAAAATATTTTGGTATTTATATTGTTGTTATATTGACATTTTTTTCTGGAGAAATAATAGCTATGGCTTTCTACTTTGCTATCTTGCTGACACTCCCCACCTTCTCTCAAAGCAATAATTCTTATTTAAATGAACTCATTTCATGTATTTATACAAAAGTCATTCAATAAGATTTCCTAATTTGGAGGTGTTTTCATGGACTTCAAGCCATTTCCATCCTCTCTCCCCTCCTTCCTTTCTTGTTTGAATAGATTTTCACGCCCCTTTCTCCTTTTTCCCATCCTTAATTTTTTTAATGTTCATCTTCTGAACTTTCTTGACAGTGCAGTACAGTCAAAAGATTTTGGTACTCAATTTATCCTGGAATTTAAACAATGGAATCCCAAAGTTCTGACTTTGTAGACTTCCAATTGCATGAATGACAGTCAAGAGAAATTATAGGAACTAATAAGAAGATATGTTGGCATTCTGAATGACTTGATTTTTTCATGTTTGGACTCATTTATTGCTTTATTTGTTTGAATACAAGATATGGAAAAACGGTTGAATTCTGTGTTATGACTAGAAAAGCTGAACAACTTTAAAAAGTGCCACTAAGACATTTCATTAAATTTTGGCACAGTAGTGCATACATATGTTACTAGATTGTAAGGTATGTTCAATAATTAGAATGACACATCTTGAAGGCTTATCTGCTTCCCACTCTTTAAAAATAATATGTAAAAAATAAATAAAAAATAAACATAAAATGCTGAGGGTTAAAACAAATGAAAATACTGAGATGAGATTTTTAGACCCATGTAACCAACAAGTTAACATTATACTGCCACTTCTACAGCTAAATTAACATGTAATTATTCTAATGTTTAATGGTCAGGCAATCAAAGGATAGATACATATACATCATTCACTAAGGTGAATGATACTTTAGGGGACACATTTCACTCTTTGAGGTATCAGGAAATATCAGTTCCTATTCTTGGAGTACATGTAAATCAATATATTTCAGGAATAATTTGTGCAGCAGTTAAAACATAAGGTTAAAAAACAATGGGATGAGGGATTAGGAGACCTAGGATCTAGTCCCATTTTTGTTACATCTATCCTTCTGTTTGTAAGCAAGCTAACTACATATCTCTTCATTTGTGGGGTTTACATTTAAGCATCTATAGATTTTAGATTTCCAAATATCACTAGATTTCTAGGGCTACCCAAGTTGTTAATGTTAGACTACTGCACAAATTCTTCCTGAAATATATTGATTTACATGTACTCCAAGAATAGGAACTGATATTGCCTGATACCTCAAAGAGTGAAATGTGTCCCCTAAAGTATCATTCACCTTAGTGATTTTATTGTGTGGTGGCCATGGAAGGTTATCTAAAGAATAATGATCATGGTGCATCCTTCTTTCATTAATCCAAATGATACAGTCATTGTAAGATCTGAGACAGGGAACTTGTAGGATGGTAGAGATATTTATTTAATGTCCTCAAGTTTCTTTTTGCCACATAAAATAAAATCAAATTTTCCATGGAAATAATGGGTTTGAACATTTGTGACATGACCTGACAAACTATCTCTTGTAAGACAGTATCTTGAGGAAAATGGTTCTCAGTTCTAAACAATAAACAATTTAATTTTGGTGCATAGCTAATTTCTACATTGAAAGTTGTATACAATTTCTGCAAGCTCCACTCTACAGCTTTAACTCTACTTGAATTCTGTTATCATAAGTACTACCCTTTATTGGAATTTAGAAAATTAAATGAAAGTAACTCTAGAGAGCAAGGATAAATTGTTACTAATATATTTTCTTGTAAAATGTAAATTTTAAAGAAGTGATAGAAAAACAAGTAGGTTTATATAAATACACAAAAGTTAGTTCATATTAGTTTAGGTGCTACACAAATTTTGTTATAAAAGGAAAATATATCTTTTTAGAGGAATGATGCAGCAATACTTTAACCAAGGGGTTAAACTGAGCATCACTGATAATTGGACAACTTGACATTAGGGGCTTCTTGATATGATACAATATGTAATGGGGAAGTTCTTGTTTAAAAGAAATATTTATACTGAACGAAATCAAGTCGTTAGAGTTATCTTCCAGTATAAAGAAAATACAGAGATAAGAGAAACGAGTCAAATATTATCATAAGGAAACAATCAGACAAGCTCAGAATGCGAAACAATCTAAAAGACAACTGGCCCTGTGTTTTTAAAAAGTCAATGTTGTCACAAAGAAAAGAATATTTGGCTGGGAAGTATGGAGAGAGGTGCTTTTTTAAAGAAAAAGACAGTTAAAAGACACAAGCAATGTAATTTTTATACATTGATAGAATGATGATTCACACAAGTAGCTATAATACATTTTGGAGATAAGAAAATTTGAATATGAGCTGAACATTAGATGATAGTAGAAAATAATTACGAATTTTTTAAAATCTAGAATAATGGTGATGTTATGCAGGAGGATGTCCTTATACTCAGGAGATGTAGGAGAAAATATTTTAGAGTGAAATCTATAAGCTACTTTGAAACGGTACAAACATAGACACAAATAAACATACACACCAAAATACCAAAGACAACTGAAGCAAATCTGGAAAAATGTTAACGATTATGTATAGGTTGTGAGTATATGGCCTTCATTGTACGGTTGCTCTTTAAACTTTTCCAAAACTTAAAAAAATTTAATAATAAAAAGTTGAAAAAGTTGCACAAAAATTTGAATATATTTAATGTCCCTGAACTGTACACTTAGAATGGTTAAATTGTTAAATTTTATGTTGTGTATTTTTGACCAAAAATTTTCAAAAGTTGGAAAAAAAACTTATGTAAAGAGTAATCCTTCTGTAACCACAGTCAGTGTCAATAAACTAGAGGTTTTGTGAGATCTCTAATTATTCACTTAAGGTTTATCCAGAGACACAATCTTCAAGGAAGCACATTCTAGACAACTAAAGAAACTACCAAATGATTGCTCTGGGATTCTGACTTTTTCTCTTAAAGCAATGGACCAAACTGTACCTGAATACATTTCTATCATTAGATAACACAGACAGATATTTTAGTAAGGATTCAGTAGGAACTGTTAGTCCTAGTTAACGGATTATATGCATAGTATATGGCTTTTGGGATCTCTCTTCTCCATTTCTGAATTTTCCATGAGAGACAGTACTTAATATTTAGCTTGGAATAAAGAGAAACTAAAATGAGTTAAGTGTTGGAAAATTAAATTTATCTGTAAAATAATTCCAAGTAGATACTACAAAAATTTTGTGAACCACAGTTCAGAGGATATGAATAGATTCTAAAAGTATCCTGGGACATAACTGAGGTTCAACAAGTCAGGGTCAATGTTTCCCTAAAGGCTTTTAGGATGAAACCACAATTGCAGGTCACTTTTAATTCTGTTCAGAGCTCTTCCACATACAAAGCTGTGGGGACACTGTAATTCTTACTCACAGTGACTGAAAATGAAAGCCTGGTTAAGTACAAAGGGCTGTTTTTTGCCAAGCTCAATGAAAGAAGGAAGTGGCAAGGGTGGGTACAGAATGGTCAAAATTTCCTACTCTTAACTGTGGACAGCAAGATTGCTTAAAGTTCTGAAAAACAATCCCAAATTAGGCCTTGTCAAGTGAGACATGCTTCTGCCAAAAAATATATGACTTGACAAAGATTGGAATATGGATATGAAGTCAAAAGTGACATCTTTACATGTCAAAGTCTTAAATAGAATAACGTACTGAATAAAAAAAGATGGCAGTTGATCTCTGTTTGGTCCTGGATTTCTGATTGTACATGTGTGTGTGTCTGTATATAACTTTGGTTAAGCCAGCTGACACTTTTATGATACAAGTTCTTTAAGTGTTAAAATGTGGAAAAGGTCGTGTATTAGTCAATTATCATATTGATGTAAGGAAACACCCAAGTTGGAAAATTTATAAAGAAAAGAGTTTCAATTGACTCACAGTTCTGCATGGCTGGGGAGGCCTCAGGAAACTTAGAATCATAGCGGACAGCACCTCTTCACAGGGCAGCAGGAGAGACAATGCATGCCAGCAAGGGAAATGTCAGATGTTTGTGAAACCATCAGATCTTATGAGAACACACTCACTATCACAATAAGAGCATCGAGAAAACTGCCCCTATGATTCAATTACCTCCCACCAGCTCCCTCCCATGACATATGGGGATTATATGGATTACAGTTCAAGATGAGATTTCCGTGGGGTCACAGGTAAACCATATCAAGTCCCTAATCCATAATGTTGTTGAAAAGAGAAAGTGAAAGTTTTCTTATATATATATATAATATTTATATATGTAATCTATAATATGTATATATATGTAATATATATAAATTATTTAGTACAGGGCTTTAGTTATTATTTAGTACTATGCACAGAAAGTGCTCAGTTAACATCATCATTTTTAAATCATCATAATAATCATCTCAGACTCTGACTCAGTTCAACCTTGTAACCACAGTGTATGGAACAACCTAAGGGAGATGATGGGCTGAAATTAAACTCACCCATAGTGGGTGAGCAAAGAATATCATGACTATTCTAACAGAAAATAGGAACTCTAGGATCTAAGATAGCAGTTTAAAGCAGAAGTCACAAACTCAAATGCCTACAATAATGTGACAGGTACTATGCATAAGTAACTCAAAGGTGATGGTGCATATAACAATATATGTGATTAGCTAAGTCTGTGTTAATCTGGTGAAAATATGTCCCATCTGAGGAAGCAGCTGCAGTTTAATTCTAGAAGATGATTGGGAAGAGAGAATGTAGGCTCGGTGTAAGCAGATCTTATAAGTTTAAAGAAAATTTCAAATCCAAAACATTTTCTGGGAAATATTTTGTTTCTGAAACACTGACACAATTTTAAATACAACTGTGCAGCCCAAATAAAAAAAATTCTGTAGCCAGATCTAGTCCAAATGGCTAATTGGTGATCTCTGATTTCTGGCTTCTTACATCATACCTAAGATTAGTACTGGTTCTAAAGATTAGGGTGAGATTGAGCCTCTGGGTTGGGGAAAAGTAGACCAGAATAGTGTTGCTTAATAGAGGTATAATATAATATTAGCCAACAATGTGAGCCATAGACTTATTTTTGAGTTTTCTAGCAGTCACATTAAAAATAAGTAAAAAGAAATAGGTGAAAAATATTTTAATAATGTATTTTTTAACAATGTATCTATCATATTATTATTTTAACATGTCATATAAATTTACTGAGAAGAAATTTTGTATTTTTTATGATAGGTCTTTAGAATCAAGTGTGCATTTTACACTCACAGTAAATCTTAATTTAGGATTAACCATACCTCAAGTACTCAATAGCCATATGCAAGTAGTAGCTACCCTATTAGAGAGCACCACTCTACAGTATCCTTCTTAAAATTTAATATTGCTATGGTTTGAATGTGTCCCCTCCAAAATGTAGTTAAAACTCACTACCTATTGTGGTGTATGATGTGGTAGGGCTTTTGGAAAGTCATGATGGGTCTGCCTCAGAAATGGATTTGTGACTTATAAAAAAACTGGAGGGAACTAGTTTAAGTCCTTTTCTGCCACCACCTTGGAAGCAGAAAGGCCTCACCAAATAGCAATTCTGCTAGCACCTTGGTCTTGGACTTTCTCGCCTCCAGAACTGTTAGAAATAAGTTTCTATTGTTCATAAATTACCCAGTCTGTGGTATTTTGTTATAGAGCAGAAACTAAGACAAATATGCATATGGAAATTTTGAGGATCATGTTAAAATGCCGATTCTAATTCAGTGGTTGAAAGAAAGCCTCAGATGCTTCACTACTGGTTCATGGACTATACTTTGCATATCAAGGAGCTAGGTAAATGTGGCAAGTCTCAGGTAGTGAGTTTTCGCTCAAAGAATTTCCCCCTCTCAAATTCAGTGAATATCTGCTGAAGAGACTAAACTAATATTCTAATGAACAATCCCATATTGGAATTTGGAAAAGCATTAATAACTTTAAAAATAGGCAATATTTTAATACTATTTGTAGAAGCCCTGAGTTCATTTATTGCTTTTTTTTTTTTTCCATTTTAAACTTGAGAACCAGCCAATATGTTACCAGAATGCTTTCAAAAGAATGCACTTAAGCACAGGATAAGTGTTTATAATTCTAACTTCAGGGGGTTGGAATGCTAAACATTTTATTAAAACAGACAATGGGACTGAAAGGGAAATTTAACAATAATACCTTTAAAAGCTTTAGTATTTTTTGTCATTTTCTGGTCAAGGGTATGAATATTTCATGGAAGCTCTAAAAAGAAACACAAAGAAAAAGTTTTCATTTCCTTTTGATTATCCTATCTGAGGGATGGGTAGAGCTCTATAGGCAAGCCTTAGATCTTTGTTCAACAAATGCATAAACATGGAAATGTAAGCAAATACATGTGCAGAAGGATATAAATGACTCTACATTGTACAGCTGTCCTTGGGATATAAAAGCTTAAATGAGGAATAGTGTTCTGGAGGTGAGCAGTGAATTAAAATGCTGAACAACTTGTCCTCTCTCATCAATGTTTCACTTGTAAACTTAAGTAGGTGGTTTACTCTTTATTTTATTCTCTCTCAGATGGTAAGAATAATGCTTGTCATACCCATATCAATAGGGTAGTGTGAAGGAGCTTGCAACTATAACCTACTATCCACTTATAATTACTCACAAGTGTGTCAGAAAGAAAGTACTGAATCTTAAAGACATAGTCAAGATGGAAGCTGAACTGAAAAGATTACCAAGTGGTCAGGGCCCTTTCTCTGCTGCACTTCATAATAGTAGTAGCTGTCTACTGATATTTATATTTTCCACAGTAAAAATGCAAAAGACTCTAATCATAGAAGTAACTTTTGTCTCCACACAGATTAAAAGACCATGCCAAAAGGTTAGAATATAGAGATTTAATGAAATACCTAATTTCGAGTTTTGGCTTTAGTTCTGAATCAAACTAAGCATGGAACTCCATATACCAAAGGGAATTTTTCCCCTAATAACAACTGCCTAACTACCATATGTTATATTAATATTGGGCAGTTAAAGATGTAAAATCAAAAGCAAAAGTATAATATCCTATAAGACAGTATCTTTATGACTTCCAAAAAGGATGGGATTTATTAAACAAAATACAAAAGTGCAAACTGCAGAGATAAAGTTTAAAATGCATTAAAAAGACTATCAGAACTTCTGATTTCTGACCATCAAATCAATGATAAAAAAAAAAGAAGAACCACACACTGAGAGATGATATTTTGTAATACACATGAGAGTCAAAGGTCAATATCCAAAAAAATAAATAAAAGTAATCTTATAAGAAAAAGAAGAATAACTCACTTTAAATAATAGGAAAAAATTTTAATAGGTACTTTTCAGAGAGAAAATCTGAACAGCCAATAAAAGATGCCCAATCTAATAAATAATCAAGTAAATAAAAATTAAAACCATATAGAGATTATTTATAACTCACTACAGTGGGAAAAAACAGTTTCTTAATGTCTTGTCTTGGTGAGGATGAGGGTTAACCCAATCACTTATACAGTACTTCTCATGGATACAAAATAATATAACTACTCTGAAAAATAATTTGGCCTAATCTGTATGCTCTTTTGTGTTTCTGGCTTTGCATTTTCTATAAATTAAGAAAAATATTTATTTTATATTTTGGCATGAATTCTTTTACAAGGTAACCAAATAAGTGATAAGGAAAAGTTTTGCTCTATAGAAGAATTCAAGCTAAAAAATTCAAGATAAATGACAGAATTATAGAGTCATAATTATTCAACTCTTAGTAAAAATATTTAGATAGCTTTCAATAAGAGATGCTAATCCCATTGGCTGAAATTTTATGGGAAATTTTGTAATGAAGTAATTAGACTGACACTACCCGAATGTACTGATAAAACTCAGAGGCAATAGGCAGTATAGAGCATCACGTATCAAAATTTCTTACTTAGAAAAATATTATACTGCATTTAATCAAATCAGTTTAGAGGGAATAGAGGAACATAGATAATAGAACAAAGAAGAGCAGGATTTTACTGGGTCGGTAAAATCTAGAATGTGAGACATTTCAGGACAATGTTTTTCAAGGCCTGGCTTCTCCAACAAATAAATAGTGTAGAACATAAAAAGAATGACGGGGACTGTTGTAAAGAAGAAAAGATGCAAAGGGTCAAGATATAGTATAACAAAATGCAATATAACTCAAATTTTGATTGGTCAAATTAACTACAAAAAAATTTAGACAGTCAATTAAATGTTAACCAGGGTGAAAATGAAATGTGAACTAAGTATTAGATGACATTAAGGAAAGTGTTTTGTTAGGTATGATAATGTCATGATGTTTTCTTTAAAAATGTTATCAGATAAAGATCTATGCTGAAGTGTTTGCAGGTTAAATGAGATATCTTACATGTGCTTTAACACAAAAGTTAAGATAATAGAATTCAGTGTTTTTAATAAATTATCAGTTATAAGGGTGGTGATGAAAAGCAAGAGGTCTAGGATAACATCTGGATTTTGCCTTTGGTTTCAAGGGTGGTGTCATTTGCCAGGACAGGTGACACAGAAGCAATAGCAGGCTTCAGAAATTAAACTGACTTTAATTTTGAACACAAGTTTTAAGAGTCACAAAGGGCTTGATTGAGTTTGAAAACCATAAATTATAAGCAGCAGCCATCCACACCTTTGTGAAATTCCCTAAAAATTTCTTCAGCAGTACCCAGGGGTTTAGCTACAAGTGCTGTGAAAACAATGTCTGGATCAATCTACTTTGGAATGTCAGTAGCAAAGAAAACCAAAGACCAAAAAGACATGGGCAATGGGGATTAATGCAGGAAAGAAGTTAAATGATATGTTATCCTAGGTTAAATAGAAAAGTGCTAAATCCATTAAAGTGGTGATGGGAGCCAGGCGCGGTGGCTCACGCTTGTAATCCTAGAACTTTGGGAAGCTGAGTTGGGTCGATCACCTGAGGTCAGAAGTTTGAGACCAGCCTGACCAATATGGTGAAACCCCGTCTCTACTAAAATACAAAAATTAGCCAGATATGGTGGTGTGCACCTGTATTCCCAGCTACTTGGGAGGCTGAGGTTGAACCCTGGAGGCAGAGGTTGCCATGAGCCAAGATGGTGTCACTGCACTCCAGCCTGGGCGACAGAGCAAGACACTGTCTCATTAACAACAACAACAACAACAACAAAAAGTGGTGATGGGTTAGGAATCTTCAAATAATATCAATAAGGGTAGATAGAGGATAACAGGCATCTCAGAGGAGGGAAGTATTGTTATAATCATCAAATCATGATCTGAATACAGTAGTGGAGAATTGAAGCAGAATGCTGCTACTTAATTTTGGGGTGCTATTGTTAAATAAGAATAAAATGTTTTCGCTTGCTTGCTATGTAGAAGGAAATAGTATAACCCATCGTCGATAGATAGGTAGAGCAGAATAGATCCTAGGTGATAGATAAGGGTTCTAGAATAAAAGGCAAGGGTCAGTAGTAAAAAGAATGATGGGTGTGAAGGAATGTGTGTCCCAGAATAGGACAGAGATGAGAGAAATGTGGGTGAGCTGATCGGGGCCAGCACTTTGGCTGGTGACCAAAGAAAAGTGGAGGAAAACATGTTAGATGAGCTGCTCTTGAGGCTTCTGGGCAGACCAAGTCCCAAGTGCTGCAAAAACCTCATGAGGTTAGCAAATTTTAGGCACTACTTATCATTGAAAAGGAATGTCACTGGGAATTTACTTATTTTGTCTCTGAAGAGTCCTTTTTCTCAGGTTATTAATGGAAAAAAAATGCATCTATGCTTAATCTTTTTTTAAAATTTAGTTCTTTTCATGTTAATAATCAGTTGTATCACATTCCTATTATATATACATTAGCATTTTAGGCACAATGTTGACCATAAAATAAAAAGTCTTTGTCCCTGCCTCTAAAGGTGAAAGAATTGTATATAATTTACCTCATATCTTTGGGCCTTGGAAGAAGTCTTTTTTTCCCACTAAAGTAGACTTCAAAATCTTCAGTCTTTAGCCTGTGGGCATAGTCGATGTATCCTGATATCTCTTGCCCACGAGAATTTCTGTCACGAATAAAGATCACAGACTGGTAGTGCAGAATAGAGAATAAGAGAAAAACATAAAAGAGCTGATTTATTATTGAATGCTATAGGATAGAATAATGTAAGACACTACTATGAGTGACCTTAGGAAGCAGGGCTTCCAAAAGAGTATCTATAACATTGAACAGATTATTTTTCTCCACTACACCTTAAAAAAAAAGAAAAACAGAAAAAGAAAAACAACAAAAATACGTTACTGGACAAGTGTGGTGGCTCAGGCCTGTACTTTGAGAGGCTGTGGCAGGCAAGATCACGAGGTCAGGAGATCAAGATCACCCTCTCCAATATGGTGAAACCCCCTCTCTACTAAACTACAAAAAATTAGCCGGGCGTGGTGATGCGCGACTGTAGTCCCAGTTACTCAGGGGGCTGAGGCAGGAGAATCGCTTGAACCCAAGAGGTGGAGTTTTCAGTGAGCCAAGATCCTGCCACTGCACTCCAGCCTGGCTACAGAACAAGACTCTCTCTCAAAACGAAAGAAACAAACAAACAAAAAACATGTTACTAACAATATTCCAATTGAAAAATGAAAAGAACAACGGAGATACAATTAACAATTAGTTGTTATTATGCTGATAGATTTCATCTGGATTGCTTACTCTGGTTGTTTAACATTGAATGCTGAGAATATTATGATAAAAAAGATTCTCAGGCAAGTTCTTGGTTAAGAGGAGAAAGTGTTGTGATGGATTAGTTATATATCCCACAGATATGGCAAGAGGAACTATCATTCTTTCTGAGTCCTGTGCGCAATCTTATATAGATTTCAATCCTCAGCTCTTTTCATTTCACCCAAATAACTCCACGTAAATTAGTATCAATTTCTCCATGCTTTTAAGCCACTTCTTTAATTCTGCAGCACAAATTATAAACAAATAGTAACTGAGAGACTTCTTGAAACTCACACTACAGACCAATGACTAGCAATGCTGCACCTCCTTACACAAGGACATAAGCTATAATTCTTAATATTTATATGCATTCCTAAAGGTACTTGGCATCTTTTCACCATCAAGGTTGTTCCTGATATCAGTTATTTCATATTGGAATGAACATACACACAGACACACACACGCACAAACTCAGAGAGAAAGAGAGAGAAAACCCCCTTAAATGAAATTCTATTAACAGAAAAAGAAAAATATCCCAAATATCCCCCCAACTCTTTAAATGAGAGATGAACCAGACTTATTTCTCCAGAAGAATGGCAGTCTAGATATTGTGGCTGACCTTCCTACTAAAAACAAATAAAAATTCTGAGTAAAATCTAAAACAATAACTTGTAAAATGCATTGATGCCCTGGCAAGGAATCAATGCTCTCTCCAGGGAGGAGAGCAGGGCCTTAAAATAATCTTTGCCCTGCAAGCATTTGCCCAACCTCAGGGAATTTGAGCAAGGTTTTCATGACCTTGCAGGGTAAGGATGCAGGAAACAAATTCCACCCTTTCAGAGACAGAGGCTCATAGAATGTGTTGCCTCAACAGAAAGCTGAGAAAGCAAAAATGCATCAAATACTATGTTTAATGAGTCCAGAAAATATGACAATTATCCAAGAACTGTACATCAGAGAAAATTCTTTCCAGTGAGCAAAATATATACATCTTCAGATACAAAAATAATAATAATAATGAGGGACTTGACTAACAACAGATCATAGCTCAAAGAAATTCTGCAGGATATATTTCAAGCAAAAGGAAATGATTCTAGCTAGCAAGTCAAAGATAAAGAAAATTATAATGAAAGAAAGTTGCAAATATAGAAGTAAATAGAAACAAATACTGTCTGTATAAAAAACAACAATGGCTTATTAAATAAAGAAAGAATAATATGTTTAAAATGGTTTAAATAAACATATATGTTGGGAGAGAGTGATTAAAGTCTTGTGATGTCCTGGAATTCTTCAGAATGAGGGCAGACATATTGATCAATTTTAGAATTTGATAAATACATGTGTATAAATCTAGGATGATTATTAAGAAAGAAGAAATAGTATATATATGACCTTTAAATTACAGTGGCATATATAAGGCTAGAAAAAGTAGTAAATCAATTAAATAGAACGCAAAAGCTAAAATAAAAAAATATAGAAGAGTCAGGAAAAATAAAATACACAAAATGTAAAGATAGTGTTATGAGTTCAATTGTGTTCTCCTCAAATTCATAAGTTGACACCCTGAATTCCAGTACCACAGAGGTGACTGTATTTGAAGACAGAGCCTATTGAAATGGGAATAGATCACAGTTAGCTTTTCAGGGTGGGCTCTAATCCAAGCTGATTGTGTAAATGTGGACACACGGAAAGATGCTAGGGGTGCATGTATACACTGTCCAGACTGTGTGAGGACACAGCAAGAAGACGGCCACCTGAAAGGAAAAGAAAAAGCCCTCACAAGAAACCAGACTTGCCAATACCTTCAACTATCTTGGACTTATAACTTTCAGAACTGTGAGAAAATAAAATTATGTTGCCTAAGGCATTGTCTGGGGTATTTTGCAGTGGCAGCCTTAGCAAACTCATAGAGATTATAATAAGAAAATAATTAAGTATGTGCAATAAGCATAAATTATTAAATGTTTAAGTTAAAAACAAGGTTATTAGCATATATATATATATATATATATATATATATATATATATATATAATGAAACATAATACCACTTAGAGTTTGAAAGTTAGGTGACCAAAGAACATATATACAGGAGAATTTCCATCCAAAAAGAGAATAATCAGTATACTAATATTAGCCAGAATGGATTTTAACATAGAAAGCATTACTAGAGATGCAGCTTCACTACATAATGATACAAGGTTAATGTCACAGAAAAATTTAACAATTCTAAACTTGAGAAAGTCTTTAAAAACAAAATTTCAAGATATTTAAAGCACAAATTGATAGAACTAGAAGTATACATAGACAAGTCATTATCACTTTGGTGAATTCATCTCCTTCATTATTTCTAGATTAAGAAGATGAATACATAAAAATTATAGAATTAATATCAATTTAAAGGACTTAAACACAAACATGAAGTCTTGGTGTTTATTGTAGGCTAGTACCAGAATTTCTTTACACTTCAATGTTCTTGTAAGAAAAATGACTGATAATCTAAATTTATATAAATTTGGCCATGATTTCACTATTTTATGTTACTGTATATAGTCTTCTTGTGTCAGTTAAATCCCCCTTTTCCTAGAAACATGATTAAATTTATTTCAAATCTCACTTCTGCAGCCCTGTGAGAGTTAAATGTCTTCTCTGTGATTTTTGTGAATTCTTGGTTTTCTGATGCTGGAGGACTTTAAATGAGGTCAGATGGGATATAAGTATGCATCTCTCTAGAATCATTGTATAGAGACCTCAGCAAGTCACTCAAACTACTCTCAGTGTCTTGCTTAGATTCATTAGTTCTGTGCCCTTAAGCATCCTCCTGAAAAATCCAGCAAGTTTCTGTCAAAAGCAAAACAAAACAGAAACCGACAAAACAACAGAATCCTGCTTAGACCTGATCATTTAGCTAGTTTGGTATTGAGCAGCCTCGTTCTTCATGTTTCTCCTTTAACTCTGTAGAGCAAGAGAATAATCCTTTCCCGTCTGGGACTGCCTCAGTTTACATTCATGTGCAGTCGGGGTCATCTGCCAGCACCCAATTCAAAAGATTATACAAATACTGTTTTTTTTTTTTATTATTTCTCAGTTAGAATTCTGGTTAATAATGATTATATCTATGATTTTTTTGTTTAATTTTCAACAAAAAAATTGCCCAATTAAAAATTTTAAACTTAAAACTCTAAACGCAAAAGAGATAATCATATGAGGCTGTTGTCACACAAATCTGTATAGAACAAATGTAAATTCCCTCATTATGTCTTTCCAACTATGGCTACATATGTGTAAAAGTATAAGACTTGGGAAGATTTTTAAGAAGACTTTTTAGTAAAATTTTTAAAAAGTTTGCTAAAATAAAATATTTTTCCAGGTCTGAGTTCAAGTCCTGGATATCCTTGTTGATTTTCTATCTCGTTGATCTATGTAATATTGACAGTGTAGTGTTAAAGTCTCCCACTATTATTTCAGTGTAAACTCTTAAGAATTGAATAGTTTGTTGAAGGGGTATGGTTTTATGGAAAATCAACAGACATTTTATAAACTTTTCTTGTAGAACAAAAGAGGGTATAAAAGGTATATTTAGTTTATTATTTTATTATTATTATTTTTGAGACAGAGTCTCACTCTGTTGCTCAGATTGGAGTGCAGTAGCATGATCTGAGCTCACTGCAACCTCTGCCTCCCAGGTTTAAGCGATTCTCCTGCCACAGCCTCCCAAATAGCTGGGGCTACGGGCGCCCTCCACAATGCCCAACTAATTTTTGTATTTTCGGTAGAGGCGAGGTTTTACCATGTTGGCCAGTCTAGTCTCGAACTTCTGACCTCAAGTGATCCACCCGCCTCGGCCTCCAAAAGGACTGGGATTATAGGTGTGAGCCACCGCACCTTTCCTACTTTATTATTTTAATCTGTAGTATTTCACAGAATTACTAGTTTACAATTAGTACAGCCAGTAATTGTAACATAAACTTTAACTCTTACTTCACAAAAGTGAACAATATAAGTAAAGTGGTTGTGTTCTAGACTAAGTTGTTTTCTGAAGTTAAGGTATCATAGCTAGATATTTAAAAGAAAACACTTATAATTTCTGAAAAAAAATAGCTATTATCAGTTAATACCAATAAATTGCAATCATACTTTACCAACAACTTAAATAACTTTTGGTAATCTTTTAAGGTTTATTTTAATTTGTGAGTTACTAAAATTTAGCTTTGGGTGCTGACATCCTCAGTCTATTATCTGCATTTTTAGATTCATATACTTACAAATCTTACATTGCAAATGAATAAAGTCTAGCATATTTTAATTATAAATAAATCCTCATAAGTTATTTATGAAAATTAAAGTGAAACAATATTTTAACCCTTTTTTTTTTTTTTTTTTGCAGCGTTACATTACTTTCCAGGATACCAGTGGCTGGTGGATTTCACAGTGGCTGCTACAGTTGTGTATATAGTAACTGAAGTCTACTACAATTTTATGAAGCCTACACAGGAATGAATATCAGCTTAGTCTGGTTCCTGCTTGTTTTGTCTTTTGCAATGTATCCTTCAAAACATCATTAATATTAATTTATTTTGCAGATAACACCATTAGATCTTATCTCTGATTTGAGAAAGATTTTATGTCATTAGATAACTTTTCTTTATAGAAATCTTTTTTATATACTTGAAAATATTTTCAAAGTAATAGAGGTAAATTGTTGAAAAAGCTAAATATAAGAAAAATGCTAGTGCTCTCCTTTTTCTTTCTTATCCAAGTCTAGCCACTTTCAACTTTTTTGGGACTTTCTTTTGGGAATTCCTTCTTTGTGTTTAAATATTATGTGATAATGGTACTATTTACATATTATTTATATATTATTGTACCTTTCTTCCTCTTCCGTTTTCTTCCCTTCTCCCAAAATAGAGATAACATTTTGTTAAATTTCTAATCAGTTTTTCCGTGTCACGCCTATGAAAATATTATTTACAGCCAGGCATTATAGTGTATTATTACCTTTCTTAAATAATTTTTTATTTTTGTAATTGTGGAAACTATGAACTCTTCCATGGAATTGGCAGAACCTCAATAGTTCAGATACTTCATTTCTGTTTTTTCTTTCCTCATGGAAATATCCTTCTGGAGCCCCTAGTTTTCTACACTTCCGGCATAGCTAATATCCTGGGACTTTCTTCACTGTCTTCCAAGAATTAGAAAGGGTGCCGAATTTTCTTTTGAAATCTTGCCTGCCTGAAATTATCTCTGTTTTTTCTCTCATACTTGATAGACAGGTTGGCTCAGTAGAAAATTCTGAGAAAGAAATAGGTTTTCCTCAGAATCTTGAAGTCTCTTGAGAAATTGGATGCCTTTTTGCTTTTTGTATATGCCTATCCTTCCCCTCATGGGTACACCCTCTGGAAGGTTTTCTTTTTATTCTTTTGGTTTTTGATTTTTTATCATTGATTGTGCTAAGATTTCGATTTACCCTTTAAAACTGAAAACTCATATCTTTTACTACTGGGAGATATTATTTTCTCATTTTTATTAGAATTAAATATGTCCCCTACTCTTTTCTTCCTTTCCATCTCTTCAGAGACAACGTCTAGCTTTTCTCTGATACTTACTTTAATATTTCCATGTACTTTCAAGGCCATTCTTTGATTTTAGTTTTAGGCTTTAACTATTGGTATTTTACTTTGGAAATAAGGATTAAGCCCAAGCATATTTATGCTGAGAGTTTTACTGTTTTTATTGTTTTTCATTCATTCTTACTGTTTTTATTGTTCTTCATTCATTCTTAATGTTCTCAGTTTCCTTCTGATATCACTGCCCTTAGTTGTGCAGTTTTGAGTTAGTTTCTTAATCCTGAGTTCTAATTTGATTGCACTGTGGTCTGAGAGACTGTTTGTTATAATCTCCTTTCTTTTGCATTTGCTGAGGAGTGATTTACTTCCAATTATGTAGTCAATTTTAGAGTCACTGTGACGTGGTGCAGAGAAGAATGTATATTCTGTGGATTTGGGATAGAGAGTTCTGTAAATGTCTATTAAGTTCGCTTGGTCCAGATCTGCATTCGAATCCTGGATATACTTACTTGTTGATTTTCCGTCTCGTTGATCTGTCTAATATGACAGTGGAGTGTTAAAGTCTCCCACTATTATTGTGCAGGAGCCTAAGTCTCTTTGTAGGTCATTAAGGACTTGATTCATATATCTGGATACTCCTGTGTTGGGTGCATATATATTTAGAATAGTTAGCTCTTCTTGTTGTATTGATCCTTTTACCATTATGTAAAGCCCTTCTTTGTGTCTTTTAATTTTTGTTGGTTTAAAGTCTGTTTTATCAGAGACTAGGATTGCCACTCCTGCTTTTTTTTTGCTCTCCATTTCCTTGGTAAATCTTCCATCCCTTTATTTTGAGTCTGTGTGTGTCTTTCCACTTGGGATGGGTCTCCTGAATATAGCACAATGATGGTTCTTGGCTTTTTATCCAATTTGCCAGTCTGTGTCTTTTGATTGGGGCATTTAGTCTGTTTACATTTAATGTTAATATTGTTATGTGTGAATTTGATCCTACCATTTTATTTCTGGTTGGTTGTTTTGCCCTTTGGTTGACGTAATTTCGGTCTTTACCATTTGGTTCTTTTTTGCAGTGGCTGGTACTGGTTTTTTCTTTCTGTGTTTAGTGCCTCTTTCAGGAGCTCTTGTAGGGCAGGTCTAGTAGTGACAAAATCTCTCAGCAATTGCTTGTCCATAAAGGATTTTATTTCTCCATCACTTATGAAGCTTACTTTGGTTGGATATGAAATTCTGGGTTGAAAGTTCTTTTCTTTAAGGATGTTGAATATTGTCCCCCGCTCTCTTCTGGTTTGTAGGGTTTCTGCCAAGAGATCTGCTGTGAGTCTGATGTGCTTCCCTTTGTGGGTGACCAACCTTTCTCTCTGGCTGCCCTTAGTATTTTTTCCTTTGTTTCAACCCTGGTGAATCTGATGATTATGTGCCTTGGGGTTGCTCTTCTAGAGGAGTATTGTTGTGGTGTTCTCTGTATTTCCTGTATTTGAATGTTGGCCTGCCTTGCTAGGTTGGGGAAGTTCTCCTGGATAATATCCTGAAGAGTGTTTTCCAGCTTGGATTGATTCTTCCTGTCATCTTCCGGTACACCAATCAAGCATAGATTAGGTTCTTTCACATAATCCCATATTTCTTGAAGGCTTTGTTCATTTCTTTTCACTCTTTGTTCTCTTTTCTTGCCTTCTTGTTTTATTTCATTGAGTTAATTTTCAATCTCTGACATCCTTTCTTCTGCTTGATTGATTCAGCTATTGAAACTTGTGTATGTTTCTCAAAGTTCTTGTGCTGTGTTTTTCAGCTCCATCAAGTCGTTTATGTTCTTCTCTAAGCTGTTTATTCTAGTTAGCATTTCTCCTAACCGTTTTTCAAGGTTTTTAGTTTCTTTGCATTGGGATAGAACACGTTCCTTTAACGCAGAGAATTTGTTACTACCCACCTTCTGAAACCTGCTTCTGTCAATTCATCAAATTCATTCTCCATCCAGCTTTGTTCCCTTGCTGGTGAGAAGTTGTGATCTCGTGGTGGGGGAGAGGCGTTCTCGTTTTTGATGGTTTCATTCTTCTTGTGCTGGTTTCTTCCCATCTCCTTGGATTTATATAGTTTTGATCTCAGGTAGCTTCTTGGGGAGGTGGCCTTTCCTTTGTCTGCCTGCAGAGGTGCTGCTGGCCCGCCACGGATTCAGTGGAGTTGCCGCATCTTTTATTTACTCAGGAAAATTAGGCTGGCTTCTGCAATGGCAGCTGCCCTTCCCCTAGCCAAGCTCGATCATTCCTGGTCACTCTCTAACCGATGTTCTGGGTGCAAAACTCTGGAGTGAGAGTTTTTTAGCCTCTGGGCTTTGTGTAGGTGGCCTGTCCTGCTGTATGGGCTGTTCCCCTGTTTTCAGTTCCCCTTCTTTCTGGGGGGTGGGTGGCTCCATCCAGCCAGCCTTCTGGCTTTCGAGTCAGCAAGTGCTTCCACCTAGATCAGTGCTGACAGCCCCGGCACTGGCCAAAGTTGCCGTTCTGCCCTGTTTAGGCAGCTCACTGAGGCTTTTCAGCCCGGCAAAGATCTCCTGTTCTGTGGGTTGTAGAGGACTTGGGAGGAGCACTGTATCCAAACCGAAGTCCCAGAGGGGGAGATCCCTTGGTCCTCTGGTCAGTTGCATGCACCTCCTGAATAAGAGCTGCCTCTTATTCAACCATCTTGGGATCCCTTTGTTGTGTACTTTTTTATGGCTGTGTAATATTCCATGGTGTATTTGTATCACATTTTAAAAATCCCATCTACCATTGTTGGGTATTTAGGTTAATTCCATATCTTTGTTATTGTGAATAGTGTTGCAATGAACATTCATGTGTATGTGTCTTTGTGGTAAAACAATTTATATTCTTTTGTGTAAACACCCCGTAATGGGATTGCTGAGTTGAATGATAGTTCTGATTTGAGCTCTTTGAGGAATCACCACACTGCTTTCAACAATGGTTGAACTAATTTACACTCCCACCAACAGTGTGTAAGTATTCCCTTTTCTCCACCACCTTGCCAACATCTGTTGTTTTTTACTTTTAATAATAGCCATTCTAACTGGTGTGAGATAGTGTCTTATTATGGTTTTGATTTGCATTTATCTAGTAACCAGTGATATTGAGCTTGTTTTTATATGCCTCTTGGCCACACATATGCCTTCTTTTGAAAAGTGTCTGTTTGTGTCCTTTGCCCATTTTTAATGTTTTTTTTTTCTTGTTAATTTAAGTTCCTTATAGATGCTGAACATTAGACCTTTGTCAGACACATAGTTTGCAAATATTTCCTCCCATTATGTAGGTTGTCTGTTTACTCTATTAATAGTTTCCATTACTGTGCAGAAGCTCTTAAATTTAATTAGATCCCATTTGTCAATTTTTGTTCTTGTTGCAGTTGCTTTTGGTGCATTCATCATGAAATCTTTACCAGTTTCTATGTCCAGAATGGTATTGCCTAGGGTCTTCTAGGATTTTTAGTTTTCAGCCTTACATTTAAGTCTTTAATCAATCTTGGGTTTATTTTTGTATATGGTGTAAGGAAGGGGTCCAGTTTCAGTCTTCTGCATATGGCTAGCCCAGCACCATGTATTGAATAGAGAGTCCTTCGCCGTTGCTTGCTTTTGTCAGCTTTGTCAAAGGTCAAATGGTTATAGCTGTGTGGCCTTATTTCTGGGCTCTCTATTCTGTTCCATTGGTCTGTGTGTCTGTTTTTTGTACCAGTGTCATGCATTTTGGTTGCTGTGGTCCTGTAGTATAGTTTGAAGTTGGGTAATGTGATGTCTCTAGCTTTATTCTTTTTCCTAGGATTGCCTTGGCTATTGGTGGGCTCTTTTCTAGTTACATATGAATTTTAAAATAGTTTCTATGAAGAATGTCATCAGTCATTTAATAGGAATAACATTGAACCATAAGTTGCTTTGGGCAGTATGACCATTTTAACAATATTGACTTTTTCTATCCATAAGCATGGAATATTTTTTCATTTGTTTTTGTTGTCTCTGATTTCTTTTAGCAGTGTTTTGTAATTCTCACTATAGAGATTTTAACCTCCTTGTTTAGCTGTATTCCTAGGTATTCTTTTTATGTTCTGCCCATTTTTTTTATTGCACTGTAGGCCTTTACCTTATTGATCTATAAGGGTTTTATATATTACAAGGAATCAACCTTTATGATATTAAATACAAATGTTTCTTTTGCCATTGGTCTTTTGATTGGTGTTTTGTTTTGTTTTGTTTTAGATTGTGCCACACAAATGTAGTCAAATATGAGACATTTTTCTTCTATTTTTGCTGGGTTTTATGTTTTATTTTGGAAAACAAACGATACTAGCAAACAAACAATACTAGCTAATTATGATATTAGCAAACCTTTCCCATTTTTTTTTCTTGTACAGTCATGCATTGCTTAGTAATGGGGATATGTTCTGAGAAATGTGTCATTAAGCAATTTCCTCATTGTGTGAACATCATAGAGTGTACTTGCACAAACCTAGCTGGTATAGCCTACTATATATCTAGCTTTTATTGTATTGTATAGTCTATCGCTCCTAGGCTACACTTATATACAGCATGTTACTGTACTGAATACTATAAGCAATTTTAACACCATGGTATGTGTGGATCTAAACATATTGAAATATAGAAAAGGTACAATAAAAATATGGCATAAAAGATAAAACGTGGTACATCTGTATAAGTCATTTACCATGAATGGAGCTCACAGGACTGGAAGTTGCTCAGGATGAGTGAGTGACTGAGTGGTGAGTGAATGTGAAGGCCTAGGACATTACTGTTCACTACTGTAGACTTTATAAACACAGTACATTTAGGCTACAATAAATATATTTTAAAATATTTTTTCTTTCTTCAATAATAAATTGACAACTTACTGTAACATTTTTATGTTTTAAACTTTTAATTTTTTAAGACTTTTTGACTCTTGTAAATAACACTTAGCTTAAAACACAAATACATTGTACAGTTATACACAAATATTTTTTCTTTATATTCTTTTTTATAAGCTTTTTTCTATTTTTTAAACCTTTTATTAAAAATGAAGACACAAACACACACATTGGCCTAGGCCCACATGGGGTCAGGATCATCAATATCATTGCCTTCCACCTCTGCACATTCTCCCACTAGAAGGTCTTCAGGGGAAGTAACACTCACAAAGCTCTTATGTCCTATGATGACAATGCCTTTGTCCTGAAGGACCTGCCTGAGGCTGTTTTACAATTTTTTTAGTAAGTAGAAGAAGTAGACTAAAATAACACTAAAAGTATAGTTTAGTATAGTAAATACAGGAATCAGTAATATAGTCATTTATTATTATTATGAAGTACTATCCATTATATGTAATAATGTGTGCTGGACTTTTATACAACTGGCAGCATAATAGGTTTGTTTACAGCAGCATCATCCCAAACAAGTGAGTAATGTGTTGTGCTATGCTATGATAACTATGATATCACTGGAAAATAGGAGTTTTTCAGGTCCATTATAAGCTTATGGAACCACCATCATATATACACTCTGTGGTTGGCTGAAACACCATTATGCAGTGCATGATAGTACTTTTATGATTTTTAAAATATATTTAAGAATTTAATACATTTTGAATTCATTTTTATATAAGGTATGAAGTAGGGTTACAATTTCTTATTATTTTCTATTCGTCTTCTAAACTTTCTACTCTGTGCCATTGAATCGTCCATCTACTTTTGTACCAATAGCATACTGTTTTATTTACTGTAATTCTATAATATTTTTGAATATTTAATAGGACTGGAAACTCCTTATTTTTTTACCTCAGAATTTTCTAGGCTATTCTTAGTTGTTTACACTTTCCAGTTTTCATCCCCCAACAGTGTGCAACTATTAATCTTTCTATCATTATGAATTTGCCTTTCTTTGACACTTTATGTAATGGAGCCATAAAGTATGTGGTCTTTTACATCAGGCTCCTTACACTTAGTGTAATATTTTTGAGGTTCATCTGTGTTGTAGCATGTATCAGTAGTTTACTTCTTTTTCTTGCTGGATAGTACTTCATTATGTAGCTATACTACATTTTGTTTGTCCATATATCAGTTAATAGATATTTAGATGGTATTTAAATGGTTTCCATTTTTGCTGTTATGAGTAATGCCACTATGAGCATTCACATACAAGTCTGTGTGGTTATATATTTTCATCTCTCTTGGGTGGATAATGAGGAGTGGAATTGCAGTATCTTATAATAAGTGTAATTCAATAAGTGTAATTTCTTTTTCTTTTTTTTTTAGACAGGGTCTTCCTCTCTTGCATAATCACAGCTCACTGCCACCTCAATCACAGCTCACTGCAGCCTCAAACTCCCCAGCCTTCAGTGATTTTCCCACCTCAGCCTCCTGAGTAGCTGGGATTACAGGCATCCCCCACATCATGCCCAGCTAATTGTTGTATGTTTTTGTAGAGACAGGGGCTTGTCACATTACCCAGGCTGGTCTCAAATTCCTGGGCTCAAGTGATCTGACCACCTCAGCCTCCCAAAGTGCCGGAAATACAAGCATGAGCCACCACGTCTGACTGGTTAAGTGTAATTTCTTTCTTTTTCTTTCTTTTTTTTTTTTTTGAGATGGAGTCTTGCTCTGTTGCCAGGCTAGAGTGCAGTGGTGTGATCTTGGCTCACTACAACCTCTGCCTCCTAGGTTCAAACAATTGTCCTGCCTCAGCCTCCTGAGCAGCTGGGACTACAGGCATCCGCCAATACACCCAGCTAATTTTTTGTTGTTGTTGTTTTTTAAGTAAAGATGGGGTTTCACCATGTTGGCCAGGATGATCTCAATCTCTTGACCTTGTGAACCGCCTGCCTCAGCCTCCCAAAGTGCTAGGATTACAAGTGTGAGCCACCGTGCTCAACCCAAGTGTAATTTCTTAAGAAATTGCCTATTTCCTGAAGTGGCTGTACCATTTTACATTTTCACCAGTAATCTATACAGGTTTCAGTTTCTCCACATCTTGAGCAACATTATTCTTTCATTTATTATAATAATTATAGTGGTATATCATTGTGGATTTCATTTGGCATACATACATTAAAATGATGAAAATTATTGAGCATATTATTCTATTAAGTGCTCATTAGCCATTAATACATATTCTTTGGTGAGATCTCTGTGCAATTCTTTTGCCCATAATTTGGTTAGATTGTTTTCTTCTTGGTTAGAACTATAATAGCTCTTTATATGTTCTGGATACAAGTCCTTTATCTGATATATAATTTGCAAATATTTTCTGTCAGTTTGTGGCTTTTTATTTAACAGTCTTTTGAAGACCAAAATGAAGTCTAGTTAGATGTCTAATTTATCATGTTTTACTTTCATCTCTTGTGATTTTAGTGTCATAACTAATAAATTTTTGCCTACCCAGTGGTTCTCAACCAGGAGCACCCCCAGGGTGCATTTGTCAATGCCTGGAGACGTACTTGCCTGTCACAACAGAGAAAGGTTTACCACTGGAGTCAAGTAGTAGATGCCAAGGATACCGCTAAACAACCTGCATTGAGCAAAATAGCCCCACGACAGACCCAGAAGGCCAGGAGTGATGAGAGTTAGAAACCTTAACCTATGCAAGGTCAGGAAGATTTTCTCCTTGTTTTTATTTGCATGTTTGATAATTTTAGCTCTTATATTTAGGTCTATGATCTTCTTTGAGTTAATTTTTGTGAGGTAGGAGTCAAATTCGATATTTTGCATGTAGATATGAAGGTTATCTTGCCACCATTTGTTGAAAAGACCAGGGGGTATCTGGTCCCTCTGAATTATCCATCTCCTTTATTTAAAAAATCCTGTTGACCATAAATGTTAGAGTCAAGTCTTCTTTTGATTGGTGTTTTCATGGTACATCTTTTTCAATAATTTTAACATTATATTTGAATTGAGGATTATATTTGAATTGAGGTTTTTTTTGTAGGCAGCATACACTTGGGTTGTATTTTTTGTCCATTCTGACATTTGATATGTTTAGATCATTTACATTTAGCCCAGTTTATGGATATGTGTGGATTTAAGCTTACCATTTTATTATTTGTTTCTTCTCTCTGTTTTTTCTTTCTGTTCTCCCTTTGCTGCCTTCTCTTGGACTATTTGATCATGTTTTAGTATTCCGTTTTAATTTATCTATTGCATTTTTGACCATATCTTCTTCTGTAGTTTTTTTAGTGGTTAATCTAGGGATTACAATATATATACTAACCTCTCAGAGTACATGTAGCATCAATAGTTTACCACTTAAGCTGGAATGTGGAAATATTACTACCATATAGGTTCCTTTACCCTTCTCCCTTTACAGTTGAGTTGCTTTATGTATTTAATTTACGTACTCTGAAAAAACCTTCAATGTTACTTTTGCTTTCAACCTTAAAACTTTTTTTTTTTTGAGACAGAGTCTCACTCTGTTGCCCAGGCTGGAGTGCAGTGACATGATCTCAGCTCATTGCAACTTTCACCTCCCAGGTTCAAGTGATTCTCCTGCCTCAGCCTCCCAAATAGCTGGGATTACAGGCATGTGCCGTGATGCCCAGCTAATTTTTGTATTTTTAGTAGAGACAGGGTTTTGTCATGGACACTTCTTCCCAACAGCTGCCTCTGACTTTGGGAGAGCTTCTACCAGTTGAAGCAGCTGAACAGTGTCAGCTGTGTGCTGGAGAGAGTCCTGCTGATCACCTGAATGCTGAATATGCTTCATGGGGCCATCTTTTGTCTATAGTCGCTTTGGTGATCTCATCTGCTGAAGGAGAGAGAAGGCAGAAAGAACAAGCATTCAAATGGGGATTATATGCTAATTGTCCTTTAGGCTGTAAATCACTTAGTGGAAACCATGACTGTGATGACATAAAAACAGTTTATTTGTAAAGCACATTCAATGTGCCAGGCATTATTCTAAGCACTTTATGTTTACTAATTCAGCTGAGGGTTTGGAAAGGGTCCCAGTGTATGGGAGGTTGGGAGTTCAAGACTAGCCTGGCCAACATGGCGAAACCCCGTCTCTACTAAAAATACAAAAATTAGCCGGGTGTGGTGGTGCGCACCTGTAATCTCAGCTACTGGGGAGGCTGAGGCAGGAGAATCTCTTGAACCCAGGGGGCGGAGGTTGCAGTGAGCCAAGATGGGGCCACTGCACTCTAGCCTGGGTGACTGAGGAGACTCCATCTCAAAAATAAAATAAAATTCTTCCTTCAGGTCCAAATATAAAAGAAAGAAAAAAAATATTTTTAAATAAAATAATAAAATGGCCAGGCATGATGGCGGTAATGTCAGCACTTTGGGAGGCTGAGGTGGGCGGATCATAAGGTCAGGAGATCGAGACCATCCTGGCCAACATGGTGAAACTCCGTCTCTACTAAAAATACAAAAATTAGCTGGGCACGGCGGCAGGCACCTGTAATCCCAGCTGCTCAGGAGGCTGAGACAGGAGAATTGCTTGAATCAGGGAGTTGGAGGTTGCAGTGAGCCGAGATCGCGCCACTGCACTCCAGCCTGGCGACAGAGCAAAACTCCGTCTCTAAATAAATAAAAAAATAAATAAATAAATAAAATAAGAGGGCTCTCTCCTGTCTAGCAGTACCCTTGCTCCCCACAACACACACAGTAGGGGAGTTTGCTGCTTACGTTCTTGCATAAAGCTCCTCAGCCTTGGGCCAGTGGCAGGAGCAACGGCAGGAAATGCTCCTGGCAGGGGTTCTTGTCTGAAATTTTCCACCTAGAGATGGTGCCTTTTTTTTTTTTAAACTCCTCAAAGGGTGAGGTTTGTTCAATACACCCAAGGGGCCTACCAGTGTTCTGAAGGAACTGAAAATGAATGACGTGACCCAAGAAAGAATGTGATTGTTGGTCACAAAACGGGGAGTGGTGCTGAGCAAAGAAATTTAGATTCTAACACCCATAGTCCCAGCACCTGAGGAGGTCGAAGGAGGGTCCCGTGAGCTCCAGAGTTTGAGATCAGCCTCAGCAACAAGGCAAGACCCCCATCTCTACAAAAAATCAAACAATTAGCCGGGTGTGGTGGGACACTCCTGAGGTCCCAGCTACTTGGGAGGCTGAGGCAGGAGGATCACTTGAGCCCCGGAGATCCAGGCTGCAGTGAGCTATGATGGCACCACTGCCTACAGCCTGGGTGACAGGGTGACATCCTGTCTCCAAAAAAAAAAAAAAAAGGTGTGGGGGCAGGGGCATGGGTAGAGGGTGTTTGCAAACTGTTAAAACTTTTCTGATGAAGGAATGGTGAGCACATGTACCTTATTTTAGATTTGCCATAAGGGAATCAGTGAAAAGGGTGAGCCCCCACCCACCTCCCCCGCTTCCCCCCTGCCCCCAGATGGAGTTTCACTCTTCTTGCCCAGGCTGGAGTGCAATGGTGCAATCCGGGCTCACTGCAACCTCCACCTCCAGGGTTCAAGTGATTCTCCTGCCTTAGCCTCCCAAGTAGCTGGAATTACAGGTGTGTGCCACCACACCTGGCTAAATTTTGTATTTTTAGTAGAGACAGTGTTTCAACAGATTGGCCAGACTGGTCTCAAACTCCTGACCTCAGGTGATCTGCCCTCCTCAGCCTCCCAAAGTACTGGGATTACAGGCGTGAGCCACCATGCCCAGCTGGGTGAGCACTTTCAAAACATGTTCCAAGGAGCTGGGACTTACATAAGGTAATTATTTAGGGGAAAACTGGTCTAGCCCTCAGGGCTGTAAAGCCATCTTTTTTTCTTTTTTTTAGACAGAGTCTTTCTGTGTCACCAAGGCTGGAGTGCAGTGGCATGATTTCGGGCTACTGCAACCTTTGCCTCATGGGTTCAAGTGCTTCTCCTGCCTCAGCCTCCTGAGTAGCTGAGATTACAGGCACCTGCTACCACATCCGGCTAATTTTTTTGTATTTTTAATAGGGAGGAATTCTGCCATGTTGGCTGCAAAGCCATCTTGCTTTTGTTGGTTGTACAGGTCACACCTGGGGACTGAGCAGGCGCCATCACCGGGAGACACCAGGTGATGTCCATTCATCAGAAATAATGAGCAAAGCAGCTGTGGCTTCTAATCAGACCGTCCCTCCAGGGTGATGGATGGAGGCCAATTAGCAGAGGCACTAGACAACCAAATTCTGTCTTTCCAAGCAAAACATCAGAAACGCTCCAGTCCTTAGCATTGATGTTGGAACCCAGGGTCTTGCCTTCGCTGGGATTTTCATTGATCTTTTCTTGCTCTGGGTGAGCTGGGGGCTGGTTCCAGGATTGGAACCTTCAGAGGCACTAAGAAATGCCACCTGGAGTGGAGTTAAAGAATTTTTTTTTTTTTTTTTTGAGACGGAGTTTCGCTGTTGTTACCCAGGCTGGAGTGCAATGGCACAATCTCGGCTCACTGCAACCTCCGCCTCCTGGGTTCAAGGAATTCTCCTGCCTCAGCCTCCCGAGTAGCTGGGACTACAGGCGAACACCACCACGCCCAGCTAATTTTTGCATTTTTAGTATAGATGGGGTTTCACCATGTTGACCAGGATGGTCTCAGTCTCTTGACTTCGTGATCCACCTGCCTCAGTCTCCCAAAGTGCTGGGATTATAGGCGTGACCCACTTTGCCCGGCAAATTTTTTTTTTTTTTAAAACTCTTCCTGCTATTGTCAGAGGCATGTGAACCAGAGCAACTCCATCCTGAATAGGAGCTGGGTAAAATGAGGCTGAGACCTACTGGGCTGCATTCCCAGATGGTTAAGGCATTCTAAGTCACAGGATGAGATAGGAGGTCAGTACAAGATACAGGTCATAAAGACCTCACTGATAAAACAGGTTGCAGTAAAGAAGCCGGCTAAAACCCACCAAAACCAAGATAGCTATGAGAGTGACCTCTGGTCATCCTCACTGCTGCACTCCCACCAGCGCCATGACAGTTTACAAATGCCATGGCAATGTCAGGAATTGACCCTAGATGGTCTAAAAAGGGGAGGTATGAATAATCCACCCCTTGTTTAGCCTATCATCAAGAAATAACCATAAAAATTGGCACCCAGCGGCCCTTGGCCCTCAAGGCTGCTCTGTCTATGGAGTAGCCATTCTTTATTCCTTTACTTTCTTAAGAAACTTGCTTTCACTTTACTCTGTGAACTCGCCCTGAATTCTTTCTTGTGTGAGATCCAAGAACCCTTACTTGGGGTCTGGGTAGGGACCCCTTTCCTGTAACACTATCATTCCCAAGTTTTGTTTTGTTTTGTTTTAGAGACAAGGTCTCACTGCTGTCCTGGGTGGAGTGCAGTGACGTGATCATGGCTCACTGCAGCGGGGAACTCCGGGCTCAAGCCATCTCCCCATCTCAGCCTCTTAGAGTGCTGAGATTATAGGCTTGAGTGACTACAAACTCAAGCCTTTTCTCTTTTTCAATCTAAATTCCTTTTTTTTTTCTTTTTGAGATGGGATCTTGCTCTGTTACCCAGGCTGAAGCGCAGCAGCTGGATCTGTTAAAACATGCGCTCTAAATGAAGACACCCCTAAACAGGCTTTGTGTGAGCAACATGGCTGTTTATTCATCTGGGTGCAGGCGGGCTGAGGCCGAAAAGCGTGTCAGCGAAGGGCAGTGGGACAGGAGTTGGTGTTATAGGTTGTAGGGGAGGCAGTGGAAAGTTACAAAAGTTGCAGTTGGTGGTTTTCTGCAAGCTGGGAGGGGGTCATAGGGTGTGGAGTCACAAGGTTGGCCAAGCTGGGAAGGAGTCGTAGGGTCTGGAGTCATGAGGTTGGCCAAGCTCAGTTACAAAGTCCAGTGGCTTTGTCAATTGAGCCTGGAATAAGAAACAATAGAATAATGTCTCAGGTTAGTTAGGCACTGTAGGGGTTGACCATTTCTTCCAGGAACTCATCTGGGGTGTTCGTCCAGGTCCCTGAGATGAACATGCTGTTCATGGTGTGGTCAGACCTTACAGGATCATAGCTCACTGCTTAAGTGATCCTCCCACATCAGTCTCTGGAGTAGCTGGGTCTTCAGGCACTCACCAATATGCTTGGCTACTTTTTGCATTTTGTTTGATAGAGATGGGGTTTCACTATGTTGGCCAGGCTGGTCTGCAACTCTTGGGCTCAAGAGATCCTCCCATCTCAGCCTTCCAAAGTGCTGGGATTATAGGTGTGAGCCACCGTACACAGCCCAAATTGATTTTTTAAAAAAATTTCACATTTCCCCCTGTGATACAGCCCTAGGAAGTCCCCAAATCAATTCTTTTTTTTTTTTTTTTTTTTGAGATGGAGTGTGGGTCTATAGCACAGGGTGGAGTGCAGTGGCAAGATCTCGGCTGACTGCAACCTGTGCCTCCTGGGTTCAAGTGATTCTCCTGCCTTAGCCTCCCAATGAACTGGGATCACAGGCACCTGCCACCATGCCTGGCTAATTTTTGTATTTTTAGCAGAGACGGAGTTTTACCATGTTGGCCAGGCTGGCCTTGAACTCCTGACCTCATGATCTGCCCACCACAGCCTGCCACAGTGCTGGGATTATAGGCGTGAGCCACCTCGCCCGGCCTCCCAACTGAATTCTGTTTGTTTTTCTTGCTCTGTCACCCAGGCTGGAGTGTAGTGGCAAGACCTTGGTTCACTGCAACCTCTGCCTCCTGAGTTCAAGCGATTATATGGCCTTAGCCTCCCGAGTAACTGGGATAACAGGCACACACCACCACACCTGGCTGGTTGTTGTTGTTTTTAATAGAGATGGGATGTCACCACGTTGGCCAGGCTGGTCTCAAACTCCTGACCTCAGGTGATCCACCACTCTAAGCCTCCCAAAGTGCTGGGATGATTATAGGTGTGAGCCACCGCACCCAGCCAAGTTTTTGTATGTTTAGTAGTAGAGACAGGGTTTCACCATGTTGGTGAGGCTGGTCTCGAACTCCTCACCTTGTGATCCACCTGCCTCGGCCTCCCAAAGTGCTGGGATTACAGGTATGAGCCACCATCCACTGCACCCAGCCCCAAATCAATTCACTCTCCTGGCTCAGCCTCCTGAATAGCTGGGATTACAGACGCGTGTGCCACCATGCCCAGCTAATTTTTGTATTTTTAGTAGAGATGGGGTTTCTCCATGTTGGTCAGGCTGGTCTCGAACTCCCAACCTTAGGTGATCTGGCCTCCCAAAGTGCTAGGACTACAGGCATGAGCCTTGGCCTCCCAAAGTGCTAGGACTACAGGCATGAGCCACCACGCCCGGCCCAAATCAATTCTTAAACAGTCTTATGACCGTAAAGTAAAAAATCCTAGCTATAGGAACAGTGGTATGCAATGGTCAGGAACTACTGCTACCTGACTTTTAGCAACAAGAAAGTGGCCAAAATGCAGCCTGATGAATGCTAATTGTAGCTCTACTTCTGTGCAGAGCCCAGCATGTGTTCTTGTCACTCCTGTGGGGATAGTTTCATTCTCACTGTAAATGAACATTTTGGTGCACTGGTTTGGGATATATGAGTTGTTCAGGAAAAGGAATCAGGCTTGACTTGGTGGCTCATGCCTGTAATCACTTTGGGAAGCTGAGGTGGGTGGATCACCTGAGGTCAGGAGTTTGAGACCAGCCTGGCCAAGAGAGCAAAGCCCCATCTCTACTAAAAATACAAAAATTAGCTGGGCATGGCGGCGTGCACCTGTAATCTCAGCTACTCAGGAAGCTGAGGCAGGAGAATCACTTGAACCCGGGAAACAAAGGTTGTGGTGAGCAGAGATTGTATCATTTGCACTCCAGCCTGGGCAACAGAGAGACTTTGCCTACAAAAAAAAAAAAAGAAAGAAAAGAAAAAAGAAAAGCACACTTGGACACTTGGTGACTGTGCTAGCTTTTTTGAGATAGGGTTTTTGTTAAATAAGAGAGATCCAAGATGGCCGATCACTAGCAGCTCAGGATTGCAGCTCCCAGTAAAAGTGCAGAGAGCCAGTGGACGCCACACTTACAGATACATTTTTGCTCTCCACGGACCAGGACATTCCCAGTGGAGGAGCCCCACGGGTCGCCAGCACAACCCTTTCGGCTGGCGCAGCTTTTTTGCCGGTGCCTCGGCTCGGTGGCTCTTGGTGCGGAGTAAACGGGACTGAGTCTCCTTTTGGATGATGTTTGGAGTTCTGTGAAGGCAGAGCAGTCCATCCAGCTGATTGAAAAAGGGACTGAAGAGGAAAGTCAGACCGGAGACCCCCGGGCAGAAAAGCACCACAAATCTGAACGCTGCTGTTTTAGCTAGCATTGTGGGTTGCCACAGTGAAAATTATATAGATTCTGGAGCTGGGAATTAACAAGCTAGACGTCCACTCAGAGACTTAATTTGAAAGTTGGTAATTACAAAGACGACAGATGGATAAAACCATAAAGATGCCAAGAAGCCACCGTAAAAAAACTGAGAACACTCAAAATCAGAAAGTCTCTACTTCTACAGAGGATGCTAGTTTCTCATCATTAACGGAACAAGGCTTGATGGAAAACGAGTGTGAAGAATCATCAGAATTAGGCTTCAGAAGGTGGATAATAAGAAACTCCTGTGAGCTAAAAGAATATGTTCTAAACCAATGCAAAGAAACTAATAACTTTGAAAAAAGGCTTTGATGAAATGCTAACAAGAATGGACAATTTAGAGAAGAACATAAACAAATTAATGGAGCTGAAAAACAATAAGAGAAATCTGTGAAGTATGCACAAGT